>JACCIY010000205.1:0-49250 GCA_025506505.1 Flaveria sonorensis
GTGTGGCATCGGCTCCTGTTTCTGGCCAACGTTGTCTCTCTGGTTTGTCTATTGGGGCTGAATCTCTAACTGCATGGCGGTCAGATCTTGTCGTGTAGCCTCGTAATCCGCTGGTGGTTGTTACCGGCCGCCTTTGGTGGCTTATGTGCTACATATCAGATCGGGTAACAGTTTTGTGTCTTCTGTTTCGATTATCTACACTTGGGGGTGTTATTGGTGGTTTTCCCTTGTGATGGTGGGTTCTTGCTCATATGAGAGTTCTATGTTGGGTTTAGTCGGTTCATGTGATTATTGTAAATGGGTTTATCTTGGGTTCTTTTACCATATAGATCTTCTAGATTCGGTTGTTGTTGATGATGATGAGTCTTGCCTCATTAGAGAAGCTATGCACCCTGTTGATTTGCAGTTTCTAGTGCCGACTCTCATTTTTGGATATTGGGTTATGTTACAATGTAAATCTTTCCGGTTTGGTTGTTTTCGATGATGATAAGCCTGGGCTCATTTGAGACCGTGTGTAGGTTGTCGATTCGAAATTTATTAAGCAATTTCTAGTCCTGGTAATGCTGGTAGTTTGGTTGGTTATGGACTCAGAGATTTGTATTCATTGTTCATTTCAAATCATTTGGGCATGTTAATATTGGGTGTTGATAGGCGATGATGAAGGAATAAAAAGGGTTATGTTCGTTGTTACAGTGAATGAATGTATTATTGGAAGCCGCAACGAACTAAAGCTTATGAGCCCTCGAGAATCATATGTTTGAATATGTTAATAACAAAATGAAATGAACCGTGCACTGCTACTGTTAACGTAATGTGTACCACTCCTCAATGCACCTACATATCTTAGGGTTTGATGTACAGCCTATTGATGCATGTTTGTACCCTTATACCCTTTGTTCCACCTTGGTACTTTTCACATTTGAATATAAGAGACCTGAGATTCAACTGTTGATGCTTTGCATGTTGATGCTTAACGCACGTATTTATTATCAAATTCGTAGGCAATGACGATATATTAAACGACTTGCGTTTGATGTTCTAGCACGACAAACATATTGTTTGCAGCCACAACGAACGGTCGTTTCTGAGCCTTATTTTCAGGGGAAAATGCCAGTCATGATCTTGGGTTTGAGTATACGATGTTCTCGTAAGCCTGTATCGATATTGTTTAGAACCCGTCTCGAAGTGCGGATGGTAAATCACTAGTTAATAATAATTAGTATGGACAATGAATAGTAAAATACAAGATTTTCGGCACATTAATGTACAACTACTACAAGTGTTGATTTAGCCGAATCGATTTGTGAGACAATGTTGCCATAACAAAAGTTCGAAAACCAAAGTGGTGGTTTGATCATAGTAAAGCAGTAACCTAAGACTTCAATGACAAGCGGTGGTGTGGCGGAGGCAAACAACTGAGTGTTTATTCTAATGAGTCGATTCAGGTGGAATCGGGTGATGAGGGTTTTAGGGTTTAAAAACTTCATAGTTGTAACTGTGTAGATTTATCAAAAAAAAAAAAAAAATTTAAGATGCCTGTTTGATACAATAAAAAAGGAAACAATATCACTGAAGATTTGATCAAGATGAAGGAGTTTTAGGAAGTCACCTAGATTTAATCAGAGTTAGGAAACAATCTCAAAGATTATTATCTCAAACTAGATCGGTAAAAGGCAAGGAAAGGGAAGGCTCGGATTTTTGATCGAACCACTGCTTTATTTCAAACTTCTATTTTGGTAATATTGTCTCGGAAATCAAATCGGCTTAAATCTGGCATACGCTTCTATTACGTGTATGTTAATTTGCTTCAAACATTTGTACTTTACTATTTATCAACCATACTAATTAATATATAATCGAACCCTTTAGGCTCGAAACAAAGAACCATGTTGGAGCGAACTACGTATAAACAATTTTTTTTTAGGTCCAATACTTTAAATTGTTTATATATTAACTAGTTTAGAAGTCATCTGCTACATGTGTTAAATTATTAAAATTTTAAATTTAAAGATTTAGAACTCTCTATGCATTATATGATTCTTATGGTTCAAGAAAAGTTTCAGAAAGGAAGCTACCTTACAAGAATGCCAAAGGCAAAGCATTGATGTTAAAACTAATGACAAAATCCATGCCTATTTTGAACCACAAACTAATAATTTTGCCAAGAACACTCGCAACAATAGCAAACTGTTAGTTCTAGTAGTACAAAGAGGGAACTAAAATTCAGCTGCGAGCCCATAACCGGTTGGATATACAACATCCTGATCATGACTATGACCATGAGAATGACCATGGCTATGATCGTGACCACCAAAACCATGGTGGTGATTATTGGCTGTTGCTTCATCAAGCATTTCACGAATATGCTCAGGTACAGGCTCTTTTTTCTTGGAGACTGAGATGGGTGCTGGTAATCTGGACACAAACTCGTGTATACTTTCGGCCAGCTCATCAGCTGTATCATCCTGCATGTGCCAAAGATGAAATGGTTAAATGAAATTCTCAAACAGATTATAATAAATTTGCTTCTAAAGATTATGGCATTGCAGCAGATTCTCAGATTCACTTAAACTAAACTACATTATGAAGATATTAGCCAAATAGCCAAAGTCTGCCTATAATTAGTCAAATATCACTGGCTCTGCAGAATGGTAATCAGCCTTGAAAACATCATTCAAAGCTGTATACAATGTCACTTTCTTTTGTCATTAGTCAAAGAAAGTCAAAAAAAAAAAAAAAAGAACAATAAGGCCACAAAGGTTCTACAAGAAGACTGTCAAAGGAATGGATTGGAATGATACAAATAGCAGCAGCTGGCTGAAAAATTCACAAAGAATACTCATTTTATTATGGTGCAAATTTACAACATTTGTCAAATCATCTTTCGCCCTATGTAGAGGAGACAGTTTTGAACTGTTTACTTGCACATGAATTGATTTGGGTTATATTTTCATCCAAAAGGGTAAAAAGAAATAGCTAAAAAAGAAATGGGTCAAGTAGGTGTAGGTCAAACTGATTCAAAGACACCGAACATGTATTTTTATTGCATAAAAATAGACTATTACTCAAGAAATACGAATTCATGTTTCATAAAGCCATTATTTATAACTGAGAAAAGATTTGGACTGAATATGCTTAAAGTCAACCCAAGCCAACCCAACCCAACCCAACCCAACCGCACCAAGAACTTACCCGTTTTAACCCATTACCCAATCCGCCCATTTTGCCACCTCTGCCCATATATAATACATTTAAAAAAATATATATAGTCATCAAAATAATGCTGTATCTCCTCCATAACTCAGAAATGGCATTATTATAACCATATTAAGAGTGTGAAGCTTGAATAAATATCCACCAACTATGTTGGCTAACTTAATTTTATTGATTTATACTAATCTCAAGCAATGATAAACTCACATTACACAATTTTCATGATCACAAAACTAAACTGCAACCCAACATTGAAAGTCAAATAACCAACTAAGATTAAGTACTAATAATTTTTGTTATTCTCACCTGTGTCCAGCGACCACCGGAATGTGTGACAAATGCCGCCTGAGGAAGCACGTCCGCCACCTGCTGCCCCTTTTTGATCCACTCTTCAGACGAACCACTAGACCAAATCACTTGCATTGGTAAATTTTTCACACCATTTAGCTTACCCCATTCTTCAACATCAAAACTAGAATTCATCTTATTCCCCATTTCAAGAACAGAGTTGACTCCACCTCTACCCTTCAAAAGAAGTCTATGACTCTCTGAATCCAACATGCCACCTGCCTTTGCACAACAATTTCGAATAACCTCATCGAAAACGAAACCAAAACCAGACACAACCACTCTAACCACTGGCAATTTCAAAAGCCATAAAGGAAAAGCAGATTCATTTGATGCACTATCAAGAATAGTCACACTTCTTATAAACCCTAGATTTTCAGACACCCAATTTGCTCCCAAATTGAATGCTGAATCATGAAGAAGCAAATCAACAGGAGCCAAACCCATTGCATCAATCACTTGTCCCAAAACCCTACCCACTTCTTCAGGACCCAATTCAATTGCTTTCAAAGTCTTCACTTTCACCACACGAATCTCATTTTCTTGATAATCATAATTCACATACCCTTGCTCAACCAACTGATCAAACCCCCAAAATATACCCTTTTCTTTAATTTCATTATACATCTCCAAAACCCTTCCAAAACCCCTAATTTCTTTCTCCTCAATCACCATTTCAAACTTATCAGAAAACCCTGAACCAGGGAGGTCAATGGCAACCACATGAACACCCTGTTTTCCCAAAAATTTGACAACTTTACTGAAAGTGTAGGAGCTACAGCCTAACCCATGAACAATAAGCACTTTATGGGGTGAATCTATTGGACCATCTTGAATCGTGAAGACCTCAATTGAATCTCTGTGAGCAGTTGGTTGGACCTTTATGGTTCTGCCATTGGAGTAATGGTGTCTAAGATTTGTGGGTAGTTTAAGGAACCATGATTTGGGGTCTTGTTGGGTGGAAAGATTGGAAATTGTTGTGAATATTAGGGTTAAGATGGCAACTGAGATGGTGAAGTAGAACCAGAAGGTGAAAGGGTTTTGATTTGATGATTTGGGTGATGGTGAAGATGGTTTATGTTGGGGTTTTTTCATGGGTTTGTTTTGGGGAGGGTTTGGTGAGTCTGGTTCTTCTGTTATGATCGCCATCGATGAGTGTTTGAAGGTGCATTGAAAAAAGAAATTGAGCAGAGTTACTTGAGTGTTTAGTAAAAGTGAGAGTTGCAGACGAGAAAGAATTGGGAAAGTTAAGCAGAGATTGGATCTTGATTTCGGACTTTTATCACGCTTCATGTAATCTTGGACCCACAAAACATATTTGAAATGGGACCAAGTCGATTATGTTATGAATTATTACACAGAAACGTTTATGTTAAATTTATTGATAAGTTTATTATATATTTATTTATTATATAATTTTATTTGTCTATTAAAGTGATTGATTTCTATAGTACAAATATAACTTAACGTAGATGAAAACATGCACTTTTTGTATAAACTTTTATAATTCATTTGTGTATTTTTTTTTTACAATTCTTTTTAAAGTTGTTAAGTTATAACACTAACCTTTTGTTATTAAAGTTATGAGTTAATTATGCAAATGGTCTATGTGGTTTATTTAAAGTAACAGGTTTGGATACTAAGAGTTTCAAGTAACAAGTTTGGGTATTGTGATTGCAATTTTGTAACGAGTTAAGGTATTAACACTAACAGACGTTAACTTTTCTGTTAAATCTAGGGGTATTTTTGTCTTTTCATTTTACAAGGTCTATTATGTAATTTAGAGGGATTGTTTGTGTCAATTAATTTAAATAAAGGACTACTTGTGTAATTTAATTATTATATATACACATATATGTATTAAATTACCACTTAGGTTAAGACTGATTTCACCACCACCACCGCCGGCAACCATCGCCGGCAACCACAGCCGGCCACCTCCTCCGGGCACCATATCGTAACATCATCCTCACCATCACCATCGTCTTTAGCTCGTGAAATGAAACAACAACAACACCATATCCATCGTCATCTTCACCACGACGGTACCACCATTACTGCCACCACACACATCAATCGCATCACCATCACATCCTTACCACCATCTCACCATCATCATCAAGTCATCACCACCATCTCACCATCGTCATCAGGTCATCATCACCATTTCACCATTGTCACCAGGTCATCACCACCGTCTCACCATCATTATCGCACCATCACCCCTAACACCTTCCATTACTGCTCTATCTTCATCAGACCACCAGTGCTACTGGTTCTGACCTTGGGCTCAAAGCTCTATTAACAAACCCAAAAAGTCAAGAAACCCCAATTTGGGTTTTAGGGTTTTTGATAAAATGTTTATCATTGGATGTGTGTGGTAGGACAAATTGGTTGTAGTGGTGGCTTTGTCTGACCAAGGTGTGTGGGTGGCGATGGTGGACGTGGGAAAAGAAGAAAGGGGCGGTGGAGAAATGGTTGGGGTGGTGGTCGGACGTGAGGGGAATGAGGGTGGTGGGTGGGTGGGGCTTGAGTTAAATATTATTTTTATTATTAGGGAGAATGACACAAATGGTCCCTGAAATAAAAATAGAGATAAATTACCCTTAAAGGGTACTTTAGTCATTTTATTCACATTTAACAGAAAACTTAACATCTGTTAGTGTTAATACTCAAACTCGTTACAAAATTGAAATCACAATACCCAAACATGTTATTTGAAACCCTTAGTACCCAAACCTGTTACTTTGGATAAACCACAGGGACCATTTGCGTAATTAACTCTAAAGTTATAGTATAACATGTTATCAACACGAGACTTCTTATACCTTAATAAAGAAGATCGTTAAAGCATAAAGTCTTCAATTAAGCACGATAAGCATTCTATTAGTACTGATATGTAATAAATTATATTTAGAAGATGTAAGATAAATAAAGTAAGACATCTTATAATGGACATCTTATAACTATGAGACTACTAACAAACTAACTTTTAAATATGCGCTTTACTTCTAACTATACAATTAACATTTTCTTTTATGTCAACTAACTTTTATTTATGTATGTAATTTTTAACTATACAACTAACATTTCCTTTTATGTCAACTAATTTTTTTTATGGCCAACGAATATCTTAAGTCCGACCACCTGGGTAAACCAATTGGCGAAAAACTATCCATGCCCACGAACACAGACATCGTTGTTGACCCACCCAGCCCACCATTCAACTGTCCAAATGACCATTATGGTAAAACCCCTAGCCTACTTGAAGTATATTGCACAAAGTGATACTCAAACCTATGACGTCCACTTTGGAAAGTCATGGTGTGACTCCTCCCAAACCAACTGATCTAGGGCTCATTCGCGTCAACTAATTTTTACTTATGCAACTAACATTTAATTATGTTTATTAATGTTTATTCATACTAACATCTTATTGTTATCCTAACATTTTTATTCTTATTATTTCTTGTTTCTGTGTAAACTAAATTCATTCTTATATGTTAATCTTATAATTATACATTTATGTTTAAAATTATTCTCAATACACACACAGTACGGTTATATAGCCATTACAAACTATTATGATTTTTATTATAAATTGACAATTATCAATATCTTTTTTGTGTTTATTATTAATTGGTCGGTTGGCATCATAAGTTGGGCCCTAATTATATTTATTTGAAAATTTTATCAGTGTTTGTGAAATTCAGCAAGAGTCTTTCTAAAATGCTTTTGCAAATAATCAACACCATTGGTTGATTAATACTTTCCAAGGCAAAATATTTTATATCAAAATCTTGAGATGATCAATTTTATGGATTGATCAAATAATCAAATTTTCATATCCTCTCTCAGGAGACAATTTCAACTCTTGGGTTGAATTCAATATATATATATATATAGGGGAGGGATCAAATAAAAACCACTATTTTAATAGAAAACCAAGAAAACCATTTACAACCAATCAAATAATTTCTTTATTTTGGTTTTTTATTAATTCAACATGGGTATATTAGCAAGATTACATATCTTTAGATATGGTAATTTTTAATTTTTTAAATATAATCCCATCATTTACGTTTGACTATAACAGTTTTCATATTGTTAATCATTGCACACTTTTATCAAAATCAAAATCAAAGCTAGTAGAGTTCCTTTCATCTTACATCTTTATCAAAACCTAAATTCAAACTTTATTTATGGAGTCTATACTCGGATCGAGCACCATTTCATCTTCAAAAGCGACAATCAAAAAATCCACTCACTAAACCTATCAAAACATGGGGTTATTCACTTGTTACAATTTACAAATCCGGATTGATTGAAATATGTTTCAAAGGCAGAGTTGTTTGAGGTTGAAGATAGCGACATGAAGGAGGGATAGATGAATAATTTCTATTTGATATCGTTGAACTGAAAATAGGTAAAAGTCTGGTTACTGAGTGAAAAATAAAGATATTTAGAAGAAGATGACTACGAATCATGTAATCTTTGTTATATTACAATTTGTATGTTTGTTCATTTTCATCTTCATCATGTTACCTATAGGTAAGCAGGTTTACATACGTGCTTACGTATACGTATGCAACTTACATATGGCTGCACATCTATATACTGTAGTTTTCTTTAGATTCTAAAAGTTCTGTTTACTGTTACGTATATGTAACTTTTCAAGTTACACATAACTCAGTATACGTATAAATCAAGTTTCATATACGTAACCACGTCTACATATATGTAAATTTTTAGTTTAATAAAATGCTTTGCACTTGTTATATGTTTTATAGTAACATATACGTGAATGACAACGATCGTGAACACATAGTAAGATATATCAATGTGAATTAATTGGATAAGAGATTTGAGATTTGATTTGATGGTTAAATTAGAGCTTGTTTTTGTAACGTATGTGTAACATAGTGCTTCATAAGTGCGTAACACAATCTTACATATAGGTAACACATTGTTACATATACGTAACGCACTGTTACATATTGAAATTGTAAGTTGATTAATATGATTACATATATGTAACATTACTTGTGTTCATTTGGTTTTGTTCTTAATCAATTTATATTCAAAACCTGCACTATAAAAATTAGTATAATGTGGTGTTTAAATTTGTTATAAATATGTTGATGAAATAAAATAGGAGAGGAAGTTAGAGATTTTGGTGTAAAAATAGAGAGTGGAGAGAGAGCGAGAGATCTTAGGGATTTAATTAATTAAATAAAAGTTTCTATATGAATTATATATATGTTTTGCCTATTATACCCTTATGACTTTATAGTTAGATCCTCAAAATACCATTTAAAATAGCAAAACAGCATGATTAATATTAACAATCATTAAGACAACTTGTTTCATAGTTGTCTTGTTTGTTGACAAGGCACATACCGGGTAGCTAATATACATTGAATTCATCGAGTTCATCTCTGTCTAAATGATTTCAGTCACATTATTGCATAACACACAGTTACCAATTAGTGTGTGTATCCTCAATCGATATATGTATACTATGTCATGGTTGCTTAAACTCTTGCTTAATAAATTTAATATAGTCATATGATGGTTTTATAATAACATGAACATTAATAAACAAGTAAATTATAAACATCTTGAATCATTTTATATACATTTGTGCACATAGACATAGCATGAAAATGAAGTTTAGGAAATACATTCACCTTAGTAATCGGTTAGAATCTCGGATTAAAATCTTTTGAAACCTTAACACTTCCACAGACACACCTTGAGGTTAATAGGGTATTACTCAATCTTACACGGGGTATATTGAGGTGACAACTGGAAAAAGAAATATGATTTAGATGTGAAAATTTACATGACAAATGAAGGCTTATATAGCTTTATTTCGAGTACCTTTGCAGACCGCTTAGCATTACAGCCGCTTTCCGCCATCCAACCATGGCAGCTAAAAATCTTTCCAGCTAATCGGAAATTAACATTTGTCAACACGTGTCATTATCAAACGCCATGTCCTTAGACACATGTCACTCCCAGATGACCCGTGTCAGCTCTCAGCCCTCGTCAGCATGTCACGTGTTAATACACAAGGGTTTTTGCTTGAGGAATGCTTTGTGGATCGTAACAGGGTAGCATAACGGTTTATTATGCAACCCAGAATCCTAAAACCCTAACTGATTCTCTTGCAGCCTGCCAGTCTACCGGTCGTGGTCCGCAACCAAAGTCAAAAGCTTAATTCTTCAAAAACTTTTATTTTTATCCTTAAACTTTCCAAAGTTATTATTTCATGTGAAAAAGTTTCAAGTTGTTATCCTTGTTGCTATAGATTAATGAAACAAACAAAGGTTCTATAATTTTAAAAAAGTAAATGAGTACGTCTCTGTTGTATTCAGAATATGCTTAACAATACGATTTTGTACTAAGAAAGATATGTTAGTAAAAACTTTGTACACATTTGATGAATAAATATGAGTTCGCAAAACCAATACAGATTGTTAAAATTTAAGAAATTTTCTGATCTAACTTCATATCTCCTTATAGCAAAGTAAAATAACGAGTTATTAATAAGAAATCATCAAGCTCGTCTCACAGGTTCACTTGTAATTCTAGAAGTAGATGCTATTAAGAGTAATGTTAACAAAAACGATGGACGTAAATGGGAACAAGGTCATGGATGAGGCCGTGGTTGTGGCCATTTTGATAAAACCCATTTTAATGGTTGCAACCATCCTTTAAAATGGAACTACAATTACCTAGGTAATCCCTATGTTCGTGGACGTGGATGTGGACGGGGACGTGGACGGGGATGTGCTCGAAGTCGTGGTCATGGACGTGGTCAAAGAAAATTCTAGCCACCAAAATAAATATAAAAATAAAGCAAGAACATCTCAAAATCATGGTAGTTCATGTTTTAGATATGAAAGTACAAACCACTGGTCACAAGCTTGTCGCACGGCTCAACATATAGCATAACTTTGAGTGATGTCAAAACTGAGTTGAATATTATAGATTTTATCAGTGACTAGGAACTTTGAAAAATATGCTGCTAGATCATAAAAACTATATGCAACAATTATGTATTTATCTTGTTATAACTATCTTTAATTATGTTTAATTTGCTTTTTTTCATGTATTGTGTTTTACTAAATAAATTAACTTCTTGTTGAAAATTCCATAATAACTTCATTATACATTATTATTTTTCTTCATATTTAAAGATTAAAAATAAATTTCAATAGAGCACAAGGCCAAACAAATAAAGAGATATATGTATAGCAGATAGTGGTGCAAGACAAACTATATTTAGATCCAAGAAATATTTTATAAAATAAAACCAACAAAGGAACCATTGATACAATATCAAGTTCTACAAACATGGTAAAAGGAGTTAGAAAGACTAATATAGTATTACCAAATAGTATAAAACTTTTAATAGAAAAGAATTTATTTTACCCAATATTAACGAGAAACTTGTTAAGTTTCAAAAACATATATCATAATGGATATCATAATCGGTCAATGACTGTGACATCAGGTAATTTTCCGTTACCAAACCCCGTTAGTTTCGTTAGGTCTTGCATACACATGTCGTGAGCACACACTAGTTGTCATTGAACATTGATGACTTAATAATAATAATTAACAATATCAGATAATAATTTAACTAATAAAGTGATTATTAGGTTGTGCTTATGTGGTTTATAGATTTTAAATATTATTTGTGAATTTTATCTTGTAACGTGTCAACGTGTTATTTATAATTGATGTGTTTTGTTATTAATGAAAAATATACATGACTATAATTGTTGGTTAATAATACTTGGTGTTTAGTAGTTAAAACCTTTCAAAAAGTGTTTAAAAGATTAGTTTTATTAAATATAAACAATGGGGGTTAAGTGTAATTACCTTAAAATAGAACTTAACAAAGTTAAACCCAACCCTAATCCCTCCCCACCCTTTCGGCCGCAACCATCACCATACACACACACATTGCGATTTCAACCCAAGAACAACAATCAAGCTTTGATTTTGATCAAGTTTCAAAGGTTACAACACGTTAGTAACTTCAATTCTTGGCCATTACGTGATTAAAGGTTAGATTTTTATGAGTTTTTCATGATTTCTTGGGTTGGCTAAACCCTAGTTCGTTCTTACTTAGAATGTCAATTTTTGATTGTTTGATGATTGTATGATGTTAGTTAGATTGTATTGATACTAGTTTACATGGATTATACAAGAAATTCGTGGTTTAAATGCGTTGTTCATACCTTACTAATAATAGTAACTTTTGTGCATGAACTTGATGAATTGATGATAGATTGATGATGTTGTGATGTTAATGATGTTGTATGAACGTTGGTTAGATTATTATGTAAGAAATCCATGAATTGATAATGTAGTTCATACCTTACTATAAGTAGAAACTTTTGGATATGAGATTTGTGAATTATGATGATTTGATAATGTTGGTCGTGTCTAGATGGTAGCATGGACTTGATTAGGCATGATGTTGATGAATTCATGAATGAATTGGGTGCTAGATTGATTTTGGGATATTACTTTCCCAAAAGGGAAACTTTAATTTTGAAGATCATTGGATATTGTGAGTTAGACTTGTTTATGATATTAGGTTCATGTTAGAATATTTCTGGATGATGTTTAATGTGTTGGATTGTAATGATTGGGTCATATAATTAGTTGGTGCAACTATGGGGATATATGGGCTTTCTTGGAAAATGTGCAAGTATACATGTTATATGTTAGGATGAATTGTCATTATTGATTATTATAATGTTAATGTCTTGCTTGCATGGGTTACATGTGGTATATTGCTGATGGGTATCATACATGTGTGCAAATCAGAGGCCCCTACTTTGTAGGATTGGCAGGGTTTAATGTGTGTAGCCGTGAGCTTTTACTATTGTTCGTTTGCACACCTGGCGAGTTCATGCCCCAATTTCTTATACACTCTCTTTTTGGGGAGATAGCATACTGGTTTATAAATGCTTTATTATAGTAAGTTGTGTATAGTGTAACATGGTGGGTTATACCATGGAAGTCCTCACACTTTCGGATCGTTAATATTGGTATATAGCGGGAAATCTTGGGTAGTACTACTGGGTCTGACAAGCCCCACCTGTGCGACTCGAGGTCAAACGGGTGAAATATTGTCCTAAACTACTAACAGCTTCACGACCTGGTATGTCGTGACGGGAGGCAAATAACAAACACAGTCAACTTCGATCGCAAAATCACTATGGTTACTACTTGTGAATATAGACTAGCTATCTATTTCAATGCACTTCTTATGTTTTACAACTATACTGATTTATGATTAACGCAAACTCTTGAACTCACCAACCATCGTGTTGACACTTTTAGTATGCTTTTCGCAGGTCGTTTCTAGCAGCTGCCCATAAGAGCACGCACGTGTCAAGCATGTTTTATTCAAACATTGTTTACTTTTAATTTAGCATTTACTTTCGTACTTTGGTTTGCGCGCGTGTTTTGCGAAGTTTACCTTTAGTACCTTGTGTTTGGGTTATTTACAAAACGCTTCCGCAAATATTTTAAAGTTTTAAACTCTGATTTGTTTAAATGTTGCATGTAGAGTCGTTCTGAGTAACTAATGACTGAGATCTTGGTTTGTTCACTCGCCTCGTGGTAAAACCCCGCATGTGGATTTTGAGGGTATGAAGATTGGTATCAGAGCCATTGGTTATAGGGAACTAGGTTGCATACAAACTAGACTATAACCGCACAGTTTGTTAGTTACTCGTTACTTATTCCTTACTGTATACTCATTGGCATACACAACACGTTCCTCGCAGCATGGCATCGTCATCAAGAGCTTTAGGCAAGAGACATGCACGATCTGAGTCACCTCCTCCTTCTCCTGTACCTGATAGGGGATCAGACTGGCCTCGACATCCTTACCCCTCTAAAGAGATGGATTGGGATCAGCCATTCGCATTACCCGAGCGTGATCCTCCACGGAACTGGAACCTCTATCCTACCTATATTCACCGCATGGTTTACAGTGAGCGTGTACCAGCTGTAGCTCCTACCCGACCTAGGACTAGGTCATCGACAGCCTCTACATCACCTACTCTTCCTTCCCTAGACATCCCTCTCGAGCAGGCGATTGCAGCTTTAGTGGCTACGTTAGACACTGAGCGACAACGCATTGGAGGACTCACTGATGAGAACTCTACTTTACGATATGAGATGCATCAGTTGCATTTCCAGGTAGAGACGCTTCAGGAGTGACTCTCGATGGCCATTGGTGGGCATCATACCCTGGCAGGCAACGTTGTAGTACTTACTGAGCGCATGAACGTGCAAGAGGACCACAACATAGTGATCGATGATAGATTTGCTGATCTGGAGGCACAGCTAGCGGCGCTTCAGATTGTCGAAGCCCCTGCACCCGAGGAAGATCCTATTGAAGAAGACCCAGAGGAGGAACCTGAAGAAGAACCGGAAGAAGCCCCGGAGGAAGAAGAACCAACAGAGATGGAAGAGGACAGTGATGGATCTGACGTGCTGGATTGATTCTACATTTATATGAATTGGACTATATAGTGTTTCTTTTCTTTTGAAACCTATGTGGGAAAGGTTGTTTTCCACCCAACTGAAAAACTAAAATTCTGACATTGATAGAATATTTTGTGACTCATTTACAATTTATTTGTCTTTGGTTATTATTTTGGGTATAAATGTTGTGGTTGTGACAAATTCATTATTTCTTATTATTTACTGTACTTCAATTAGGTAAATATGTTGGATGTTACTCATTATTGTATTTGTGAATGTAAAGTGAAATATGGACGGACGCGGTAGAGGACGTGGGCGTGGCCGTGGACGTGGTGCCGGTGGACGTGGTACCAGTGCTATAAACATGACCCCCGCTGAGTTGGCCGCTCTGATTAATGAACATGTACAGGTTGCAGTGGCTGCCCAAACTGGACAGCCAACAGGTAAATGATACAAGTGGTCTAACTAGTATCTTAGTTGCTCGTTTACGCTACTCAACTAATGTTTTGGTTCGTCGGAATAGGACCTCCACCCTGTACTTACAAATCCTTCATGGATTGCAAGCCTCATACCTACAGCAGAACTAAAGGAGCTGTGGGACTGGTATGATGGTTTGAGAAGACCGAATCCGTTTTTTCAAAATGTAACTGTCGCGCCAGCCAATCAAGTGAAGTACGCAACTGGAACCCTTGAAGGCGTAGCCCTCTCCTGGTGGAATGCCCAGGTGCAAATGCTAGGTCAGGCGATGGCTAATGACCTACCTTGGGTCGAGTTCAAGGAGATAATGACAGAGGAGTATTGCCCCGAAATGAAGTGCAGAAGTTGAGTTCTGGCAACTCAAGATGCAAGGTTCCGAGATTGAGGCCTATACTACACGGTCTCATGAGTTGGCAACACTGTGCCCGGGAATGGTAAATGAAATGCATAAAAGGATCTAGCATTACATACGTGGATTGGTTCCAGAGATACAAAGTATGGTGACTACTGCAAACCTCCCTACTATTCAGCAGGTTATTCGATTGGCTCACAAGCTTACTGACCAAGCGGTGGAGCAAGGAAAGCTACCCAAATGGGGTGCTGTGGCAAGCATTCCTGACAATAAACTCAAGTGGGATAACTCTAGCAACAAGGGATCTTCATCAAATAGCCAATCTCTGCAACATCAGCTGCAACAATAGCACACTCAGCAGCATCAGCATCAACAGCACCAAAGGAAGTTTGTCAACAATCATAACTTTAATCAGTCATCCTCCTCATCCCAGGGACAAGGTGGATATGTGGGGAAATATCCCAAATGTAACCGATACAACTATCACCACACTGGCAGGTGTGACAATATTCGATGCCAGCGTTGTGGTAAGGCTGGGCACGCAGTAAAGGATTGTCGTGGTAAGTTGATGAAGAAGCCTCAGCAATCCCAAGAAACACCAAAAGGTTGCTTTGAATATGGAAGGGAAGGACACTACAAGAGGAATTGTCCTTAGTTGAAGAAAAATGGGAATGGTGCTGGAAATGGTGGAAACAACAACAACAACATCAATAATGGCATTGGTGACAATAACGGTGGCAACAACGGTGGAGCTAAAGGGAGAACCTTTGTCATGGGTTCAGGTGTGGCTCTAAATGACCCTACTACTGTTACCGGTAAATTTTCTGTTAACAGACGTTTTGCTATGGTATTGTTTGACACTGGAGCCGATAGAAGTTTTATCTCTAGTAAGTTTAGAAGTCTCTTAAATGATATGCCTTCTCTGTTGAAATCTAGTTACATTGTAGAATTAGCCGATGGTAAACAGATTCACGCGACATATAACCTTAGGGGTTGCAAGATAGAACTTGCTGGTCATACCTTTGACATCGACCTCATGCCTGTTACGCTTGGAAGTTTTGATGTAGTCGTAGGCATGGATTGGATTTTCGACAAGCAAGCGGAAGTCATATGTCATGAGAAGATTATACGATTTCCCATGGGTGAAGAAATTCTCTCGGTTAGAGGTGATAGGTGTGATGCAGTGATGGGCATCATATCATACATGAAAGCACACAAGTTGCTACGTAAAGGTCGCTTAGCCATATTAGCCCTTGTAACTGACAAGCAACCGGAGGAAAAAAAGATAGAGAATATTCCGATAGTTCGTGACTTTCCGGAGGTGTTTCCATAGGATCCGCTTGGACTACCACCTCATCGTCAAGTTGAGTTCCAGATTGATTTGACTCCCGGAGCCGCTCCGATTGCGAGAGCACCTTACCGGTTAGCTCCGAATGAACTACAGGAACTATCTGCACAACTGTAAGAGCTATTGGATAAAGGGTTTATTTGACCGAGCTCATCACCTTGGGGAGCACCTGTTCTCTTTCTCAAGAAAAAGGATGGCACTTTTAGAATGTGCATCGACTACAGAGAATTGAACAAGGTTACAGTCAAGAATCGATACCCTTTACCTCGTATAGATGATTTGTTTGATCAACTTCAAGGATCGAGCTATTAATTAAGATTGACTTGAGGTCTGGTTATCATCAACTGAGTGTCCGAGAGGAAGACATCTCGAAGAATGCATTCCATACATGTTATGGTCATTATGAGTTCTTGGTCATGCCATTTGGGTTGACAAATACACCAGCAGTATTCATGGACCTCATGAATCGTGTGTGCAAACCCTATCTTAATCGATTTGTTATTATGTTCATCGATGACATATTGATCTATTCAAGGACCAAGGAAGAACATGAAGAGCACTTACATCTAATCTTAGAATTACTTAGAAAGGAGCAACTGTACGCCAAGTTTTCCAAGTGTGATTTCTGGATATGTGAAGTACAATTTCTAGGTCATATTGTTAACGAGAAAGGAATACATGTTGATCCAGCAAAGATTGAGGCAATAAAGAATTGGTCGGTTCCCAAGACGCCCAATGAGATACGACAGTTTCTTGGACTGGTAGGATATTACCAACGTTTCATTGAAGGATTTTCTAAGATCGCTCAACTCCTTACAGCCTTGATTCATAAAGGGACATTGTATAAATGGGGTGATAGTCAGGAGTCTGCTTTTTAGTTGTTGAAACAGAAACTGTGTAGCACACTGATATTGGCATTACCAAAGGGAAGTGATGACTTTGTGGTCTATTGTGATGCTTCTATCCAAGGACTTGGTTGTGTCTTGATGCAACGTGAAAAGGTTATAGCCTATACTTTAAGACAACTAAAAGTACATGAGAAGAATTACACCACCCATGATTTGGAACTGGGTGCTTGTAGTTTTTGCCTTAAAGATATGGAGACATTACTTGTACGGTACCAAGTGCACAATTTACACCAATCACAAGAGTCTTCAGCATATCTTTGAGCAGAAGGAGTTGAATATGAGGCAAAGACGCTGGGTGGAATTGTTGAACGATTATGATTGCGCTATCAAATATCACCCAGGAAAGGCAAATGTGGTCGCGGACGTGTTGAGTAGAAAGGAAACTACTAAGCTCCGACGAGTGCGAGCTTTGCAGATTACGATAGCACTCACTTGTCTAAACAAATACGAGAAGCTCAGATAGAAGCCTTGAAAATGAAAAACATTGGGTCTGAATCTTTACAGGGAATGGACAAACAGTTTGAAGTGAAAGCGGATGGAATTCATCATTTCATGGACAGACTTTGGGTACCTTTGTGTGGAAACCTAAGGGACTTGGTTATGAGTAAGGCTCACAAGTCTAAGTACTCTATACATCCTGGTTCAGACAAAATGTATCATGACCTGAAGGCGCACTATTGGTGGCCTAATATGAAAGCAGACGTAGCTACGTATGTCGGTAAGTGCCTGACCTGTTCGAAAGTTAAAGTGGAATATCAGAAGCCATCTGGGTTAATACAACAACCTGAGATTCCTATGTGGAAGTGGGAACAATTTCGATGGACTTCATTACCAAATTACCCCGGACACCTACTGGTTGTGACACAATATGGGTGATCGTAGATCGATTGACTAAGTCTGCACACTTCTTGGCAATCAAGGAAATGGTAAATGGACAAGTTAACTCGAATTTATCTGAAGGAGATAGTTTCGAGACATGGTGTACCAGTCTCAATTATTTCTGATTGCGATGCTCGTTTCACATCACATTTTTGGCAGTCGTTACAGAAATCTCTGGGTACACGTCTAGACATGAGTACTGCTTATCATCCATAAAAAGATGGGCAGAGCGAACATACTATTCAGACATTGGAGGACATGCTACATGCTTGTGTGATTGACTTTGGGAATAACTGGGAAGTTCACCTACCATTGGTGGAATTTTCTTATAACAATAGTTATCACACCAACATTAAAGCAGCACCATTTGAGGCATTGTATGGGCGAAAGTGTAGATCACCGGTTTGTTGGGGAGAAATTGGTGATAGTCAGCTAACAGGTCCCAAGTTGGTGCATAAGACTACTGAGAAGATCGTACAAATAAGGAACCATATGGCTGCAGCGCGAGACCGACAAAAGAGCTATGCAGACAAGCAACAGAAACCTTTGGAGTTTCAGGTCGGCAACAAAGTTTTACTAAAAGTCTCACCGTGGAAAGGTGTGATTCGATTCGGCAGAAGAGGCAAGCTTAATCCGAGATACGTTGGACCATTTGAGATTCTGAAAAGAATAGGTCCAGTGGCGTATCGATTAGACCTACCTGACTGGCTGAGTGGAATTCATAATGCATTTCATGTCTCAAATTTGAAAAAGTGTTTATCAGATGAGATGATGGTTGTACCACTGGAGGAAGTGCAAGTAGATTAACAACTACGGTTCATTGAAGAACCAGTTGAGGTGATGGACCGAGAGGTCTAAACTCTTAAGCAAAGAAAGATGCCCATAGTCAAAGTTCGTTGGAACTCAAAACGTGGACCGGAGTTCACTTGGGAATGTGAGGATAAGATGAAGCTCAAGTATCCTCATTTATTCGAAACGACGATGCCAGCCAGTGAAGGTATTGATTAAATTTCTGGACGAAATTTCTTTCAACATGGGGATGATGTGACAACCCACTAGAAACTCACTCGATTTCTTTGTGCCAGTGCAATAGACCAGTGATGTAACTCAACCATGTAACACAATTTTCGGGACTAAAATTCTTTCAACATGGGGATAATGTGACATCCGGTAATTTTCTGTTACC
The DNA here is from genome assembly GCA_025506505.1 of Flaveria sonorensis. Classification (NCBI taxonomy): domain Eukaryota; kingdom Viridiplantae; phylum Streptophyta; class Magnoliopsida; order Asterales; family Asteraceae; genus Flaveria; species Flaveria sonorensis. Next base: position 19,236 of record JACCIY010000205.1, read on the forward strand.
AAACTCCGTTAGTTTCGTTAGGTCTTGCATACACATGTCGTGAGCACACACTAGTTGTCATTGAACGTTTGTGACTTAATAATAATAATTAACAATATCATATAATAATTTAACTAATAAAGTGATTATTAAGTTGTGCTTATGTGGTTTATAGATTTTAAATATTATTTGTGAATTTTATCTTGTAACGTGTCAACGTGTTATTTATAATTCATGTGGTTTGTTATTAATGAAAAATATACATGACTATAATTGTTGGTTAATAATACTTGGTGTTTAGTAGTTAAAACCTTTTAAAAAGTGTTTAAAAGATTAGTTTTATTAAATATAAACAATGGGGGTTAAGTGTAATTACCTTAAAATAAAACTTAACAAAATTAAACCCAACCCTAATCCCTCCCCACCTTTTCGGCCGCAACCATCACCATACACACACACATTGCGATTTCAACCCAAGAACAACAATCAAGCTTTGATTTTGATCAAGTTTCAAAGGTTACAACACATTAGCAACTTCAATTCTTGGCCATTACACGATTAAAGGTTAGATTTTTATGAGTTTTTCATGATTTCTTGGGTTGGCCGAACCCTAGTTCGATTCTTGCTTAGGATGTCGAATTTTTGATTGTTTGATGATTGTATGATGTTAGTTAGATTGTATTGATGCTAGTTTACGTGGATTATACAAGAAATTAGTGGTTTAGATGCGTTGTTCATACCTTACTAATAATAGTAACTTTTGTGCATGAACTTGATGAATTGATGATAGATTGATGATGTTGTGATGTTAATGATGTTGTATGAATGTTGGGTTATGATTATTATGCAAGAAATCCATGAATTGATCATGTAGTTTATACCTTACTATAAGTAGAAACTTTTGGATATGAGATTTGTGAATTATGATGATTTGATAATGTTGGTCATGTCTAGATGATAGCATGGACTTGATTTGGCATGATGCTAATGAATTCATGAATGAATTGGGTGCTAGATTGATTTTGGGATATTACTTTCCCAAAAGGGAAACTTTAATTTTGAAGTGTAAGGCCCCGTTCCCGGGATGCTTACAGCTGGACCGTCATCGCATAAATTATTCAAAATACTCATTTCTTTGCAGCAGAAATTAATAACTTTCATTAATAATTAGAACATGTTATCTCATTACATAAATCATTTACATTTCAAAATACAATAACATGTCCAAAAATGTGGATGCCAGTCTCAAAACGTCCCTAGTAGCGTATGCATCCATGCCTGCAACTCCTCAGCATCAACAAAATACCTGCCAACTATCATGCATACAAAAAAAGGTCAGCTACGCTGAGTGAGTTCTAGTTTTCATAATAAAAATACTTTACTTTCTTTGAAACCAAAACTTATATTCGTTCGCGGTCATACATCATACGTACACATTGATAATAATTATTATCTTCATCACCGTTCATTCATTCCTTCTTTAATTCATTACTATCATATACCTTCATATGGATCTCGTCACATGCAATACCCCCGTCTCCTTCCGAAGACAGACCAGGGTACGCGATAGGGATCCCCTTCGAGTCAATAAGACTCCCTTTGAGTCACGAAGAATCCCTTAGAGCCACAAGGACTCCCTTAGAGCCACAAGGACTCCCTTCGAGTCACGAAGACCTCCTTCGAGTCACGAAGACTCCCTTCGAGTCACGAAGACTCCCTTCGAGCCACAAGGACTCCCTTCGAGTCACAAAGACTCCCTTCGAGCCACAAGGACTCCCTTCGAGCCACAAAGACTCCCTTCGAGCCACGAAGACTCCCTTCGAGCCACGAAGACTCCCTTCGAGCCACGAAGACTCCCTTCGAGCCACAAGGACTCCCTTCTAGTCACAAAGACTCCCTTCGAGTCACAAGGACTCCCTTCGAGTCACGAAGACTCCCTTCGAGTCACGAAGACTCCCATCGTTCTTTACGTTCCACTTTTCATTATTATTGTCTTTTACTTAGTTACATAATACTTTACGTTCATTCATACATCATACCACGTAAAGTCACAACATAATACACAACAGGTATTATAACATCATACATACGTTTTGAAAACCATTTAAAGAAAAAAGATAACACATACATACAACCACAACATTCACATCATAAACATCATCACAAGCCACCACTTCATAAATAAGCATAAGCCACCCCGAGACATCATTTCTTAGCACTTAAATTCTACTTCCCAAAATTCCCAAAAAGAAACCTAAGTCCCCAAAGAAATGCGGACGAGCAAGAACAAATGCGGGAAAACACTAATGCGGATGAACACCTCAGAAAATATGTCGTCCCAAAGAAATGCGCATGAATAAAAGAAATGCGGAAGAACACTTAGGCACATAAGCATCTACAAATGCGGATGAACAAACAACAATGTGCATGAACAAAGTACTTAAATGCGGATGGACAATGCGGATGAAGTCTTAATAATACATTCCAAGTGTCTAAAGAAATACGGATGAAACAAATGCGGACACTGTAGCAAGTGCGGATACTATAGCAAATGCGGGAGAATAAAAGAAATGCGGATGAACAGATTGACCCGCAACATACTTATGTTATTTCCAGCTCCCAATCACCATCCTAATACATCCATGGCTCAGATCTATCATACCACACACTTAGAACATACTAAACATCAAGTCTAACCCAAAAACAACCTCTAAACAAACATTCACAAAGCATCCATCGAACATAAAGCATAAACTCACGATTATCTTTTAAAATGATTGTTCGGTATGCATAATAGCCCCAACACTTTAAAAATCAGTAAAAGAGGGGTCCTAAAACTCACCTTGAAGCAGCTCTTCGAACAAAGCACCTCTAACTCGAAACCCACTTGCAACAGCAGCTTCAAAATCCCGAACACAACCTCTAAACACCGAGAACTTCAGTTACAAGCTGCAAACTAAGCTAAAACCAAACATAAACCCGAGAACTAACCTTTTTGTAGCTTCTTCTTCCTTCTTCTTCTCCAAAAACCGATTTCTTGTTCTCCTTCTTCTTCAACCGAGGCCAAAAAGCAGATCTGCTGCTTTATGGGGTGGCCATACCCTTATTTATATTAAAATAATGAGTTTGTGCACCTTTTTCACTTTGCCCCCTTCAACTTGTGCCCATTTACTTTTCTTTCTATTTACTTCCTTTTTGTTTTTCTTTTAAATGAAAATTCGGGGTGTTACATGAAGATCATTGGATATTGTGAGTTAGTCTTGTTTATGATATTAGGATCATGTTAGAATGTTTTTGGATGATGTTTAATGTGTTGGATTGTAATGATTGGGTCATATAATTAGTTAGTGCAACTATGGGGACATATGGGTTTTCTTGGAAAATGTGCAAGTATACATGTTATATGTTAGGATGAATTGTCATTATCGATTATTATAATGTTAATGTCTTGCTTGCATGGGTTACATGTAGGATTGGCAGGGTTTAGAGTGTGTAGCCGTGAGTGGCTTCACATGGCACGTTGTGAGTGACTAAACCCAATGTGCATTGTAAAGGAATATAAATTAGAATATGTGTTGTATGATGAATTGGATTACCTGCGTTGTATGATAACCTAATTTAGCATGAAAAATATGATAAGCCTTACGTGTTACAATGTGACTTATGAGAATAACTTGTTTAGTAATTTGGAATGGTTTGTTGAATTATTGGTTATTATGTTTGATCAAACAAGAACTTAATTTGACATGTCACCAATGGGTCAAACGGGTCAACTAGGCCTAATGTGTCTTGTTTTCCCAAACCTTGAGTCAATGTGTTTATTGAGCACTTAGGGTTGTTAAAGATTCTGTGTACACGTACTTATGTACTTGCGTGTTCTAGGTGACCTCTAAAGTTGTCTTTCTGCTCACTGTTAGTTTCTATTGTTCGTTTGTGCACCAGGCGAGTTCATACCCCACTTTCTTATACACTCTCTTTTGGGGGAGATAGCATACTGGTTTATAAACGCTTTATTATAGTAAGTTGTGTATAGTGTAACATAGTGGGTTATCATGGAAGTCCTCACACTTTCGGATCGTTAATATTGGTATATAGCGGGAAATCTTGGGTAGTACTACTGGATCTGACAAGCCCCACTTGTGCGACTCGAGGTCAAACAGGTGCAATATTGTCCTAAACTACTAACAGCGTCACGACCTGGTATGTCATGACGGGAGGCAAACAACGAACACAATCAGCTTCGATCGCGAAATCACAATGGTTACTACTTGTGAATACAGACTAGCTATCTATTTCAATGCACTTCTTATGTTTTACAACTGTACTGATTTATGATTAACGCAAACTCTTGAACTCACCAACCATCGTGTTGACACTTTTATTATGTTTTTCTCAGGTCGTTTCTAGTAGCTACTCATAGAAGCACGCACGTGTCAAGTATGTTTTATTCAAACATTTTTTACTTTTAATTTAGCATTTACTTTCGTACTTTGGTTTGGGCGCGTGTTTTACGCAGTTTACCTTTAGTACCTTGTGTTTGGGTTATTTACAAAATGCTTCCGCAAATATTTTAAAGTTTTAAACTCTGATTTGTTTAAATGTTGCATGTAGAGTCGTTCTGAGTAACTAATGACTGAGATCCTGGTTTGTTCACTCGCCTCGTGGTAAAACCCCGCACGTGGATTTTGAGGGTGTGACAATGACTATTAAAAATAAAAAAATATTTGTATATCATGGGCAAAAGTCACATATTAGAACAAAATACCAATGCCCTATTTTGGTTTACGTTATAAACATTAATATGCCTCAAGCACATATGGTAATTAACGTGAACTTTTGTGATTCTAGGATATTCAGGATATGGAACGACAAATTATGCTACCTAGGATCTACAATTATGAAAAGGATATTTGAAAGTACACATGGACATCCATTGAAAGTTCAAAACATCCTACAATTAAATAAAATACATTTGTGTACATCTTTCTCTCTATGAATATTAATTACTAATCTTTCGCAACTAAAAGTTGAAATGAAATGAACTATGTTTATTGAAATAATTCAAGATGATATATGAGGACCAATTCATCCACAACGTGGACCATTTAGATATTTCATAGTCCTAATTAATGAATCAAGCACATAGTCTCATGTCTCTTTGTTCTCAACACGTAATGTAACATTTGCTAAATTTCTTACTCATATTATTAAGTTAAGAGCACATTTCCTTTATTAAATTGTTAAAAGATTGAGACTTCATAATGCATGTGAATTTACATCAAATGTTTTTAATGATTACTGTATTTTTGTGGGAATTGTTGTGTAATACCCTATTTCTCACGTACATACATTAAATAGTTTAGTTGATCCGTTAATCAAACGTAATAGCTAGACCATTAATTATGAAAAAAAGACTTAATGAGTCTACTTGGGGTCATGTAACTTTACATGCTGAATCATTAATTCATATGAGACCAAGTGCAAATTATAAGTACTCTCCTCTACAACTTGATTGACTAGATTAGAATCAACATTATCAAATATACTTGATTGAATTCAATACAAAATTATAGCAGGGTTACAATCAACAAAGATCAAACATATGAAAATACTTAGAAAATACTTTTATATTGATGAACAGTGATCAAAATACAATACGGTTGTGTATTTAGGAATCAGGGTTACAAAATTTGCAACAACCTATTCTATTTATATGTCTTATCCATGACCTGTACAACTAACTAAACTACCCTAACAAATACATCAGATACATTAAGTACAAAAGTGTAAAACTGTATACGTATTTCTATTTTCTTCATCAGTATTTGTTTTGGTTCATCCATATTTGACAAATACGGATGACCAAAACCTTAGCATTTGTTTTGTATATCCACATTAGTCATATGCAGATGAACAACTGCTTATGTATGTTTTTCTAAGTCATCCGCATATGACTAATGTAGATGTCTAATACTTAGGCAATCTGCTCTATCCATATTTCTTAATCTCTTAATCATCAGCCATATTTGCCTCCAACACTTGTAATGATTTCCAACTAGAACTACTTTTCAATCATCACTTAAATTGGCATGCATGATCCTTTAAGGGTCTAACATTGCTTTTGACCATGAGCCAAATATTTCACACCTTAGAATGTTTGGATGTTATGTTCCTATTGCACCACTAGAATGCAAAATATGGGTACTCAAAGAAGGTTGGGAACATATGTAGGAGATGAAACAACTTCCATTATAAAATATCTTGAACCTTTAACAAGTGATCTCTTTATAGCACGTTTTGCAGATTGCCACTTTAACGAGGCATTTTTTCCGGCATTAGGGGGAAAAGAAAAGGGAACATGATGAAGTCTCGTGGTGTGATCATTCATTTTTACATCTTGATCCAAGGACAAAACAATTTGTGACAAAGGTTTAGAAGATAATACATATACAAGAAATTACAAATCAATTGCCTTATGTATTTAAGGATACAAAAAGAGTAACTAAATCTTATATGCTAGTTATTAATGCTTCCGCTCAAGTTAAAATGCAAAACTAGGAAATCAATAAAAATATGACTCATGAATCTCAGAAAATTTAAAATATGGAAGGCCGATTGGATCAACAGATAAAAATACTCGAAAAAGGAAAATGTTTGAAAAGGAAATTGACCTAAGGAAAATGGTGATGAAACACTAAGTATCAAAACATTACCTCAGAAAGAAGTGAGTGATATAAACAAAGAGATGCCAATCAAATGTGATCACATACACACATAATGGAACCGAGATGAAATGAAAAATATTGATAGGATATTCTTTTATTCTACAGCAAGTGATATTATGAGTAGTGATGATGTTCTTGAACCAAATTTGTCAAGGATTTTCAAAATCCATAAGAGTAGGATAATTAGAAAGATGCTATGCAAATTAAACTAAATTCACTTAACAAAAGAAAGGTTTTAGGACCTATTGTTATAAACCTATGAGTATAAAGAGTGTAGGGTATACATGAGTTTTTGTGCAAAACCAAAATGAGAAAAATGAAGTTACAAAATATAAAGCGAGAGTAGTAGCTCAAGGTTTTTCTCAAAGGCCGGGAATTGATTATGACGAAACATATTCTTCTGTTATGGATACAATTATTTTAGATATTTAATCAACTTAGCAGTATTTAAAATCTTAGATATGCATCTTATGGATGACGTTACAGCTAATTTGTATGGATCACTTGACAGTGACATCTACATGAAAATTCCTGAAGGTTTTAAAATCCCTAAAGTATTATATTCAAAACCTAAGGCAATGTGTTCAATCAAATTAGGTAACTATATGGGTTAAAACAATCTGAAAGAATGTGGTATAATTGTTTGAGTGATTATTTTATAAGTAGGCTATACGAATAATATTTTTGTTTATGCGACTTTATTAAGAACACTATATATAATGATATATGAACGTAGCTTTATGTGTCGATGACCTAAATATAATTAGAACGCAAAAGGAAATTCATGAAATGGTTATTATTTTAAAGAGTGAATTAGAAATGAACGACCTTGAAAAAACCAAATATTGTCTTGGTTTACAATTTGAGCGTATACATAATAATATACTGGTGCATCAATCAAAGTATACTGAAAAAATCTGATAGTTTTTATTAATATGGACAAGGCAAAACCCTTAAGCACCCCAATGATTGTTAGATCACATAATACCGATAATCCATTTCTTCCTTACGTGGACAATGAAGAAGTTCTTGTTCCATAGGTACCATGCCTTAGTGCAATTGAAGCTCTTATGTATGTTAGAAACTGTACAAGACCTGACATTTCCTTTGTAGTTAATTTGTTGGTAAGGTTTAGTTTATCTCTTACAAAAAGACATTACAATATGATTAAACATATTTTTTGATATTTACTAGGAACTTTAGTTTAGGCTTGTTTTAACCTAAGGACTCAAAAGAAGATTTAGTTGGTTATGCAAATGTAGGTTATTTATCTGATCCTCGTAAGACAAGATCTCAAACTAGAAACGTATTTAAGAATGAAGGAACAATAATTTCATGGTACTCTTAGAAATAAACACTTATTGCAACGTCCTCAAAACATGCTAAAGTCATTTCACTATGAAGCTTCTAGAGTATGTGTATGGCTAAGGTCTAAGACATAACTTATATTAAACTTGTTGTAGATTGGAGAAAGATAAAAAATCCAGCACCAATCTACAAAGATATGCAGCTTGTGTCTCGCAGATGAAAGAATGTTATATTAAAAGTGAGAGAACAAAACATATACCACCAAGATTCTATTCATACACTCAAGACCTTATTAAATATGAACAAGTTGAAATAAGATACGTTCAATCTAGCGATAATTCAACTGGTCTTTTCACAAAACCGCTCATTACAACAACTTTCAGGAAAGACCTTCATGATATTGGCATATAACACATATGCACAATGTAATGATTCACCGAACACAACTTGAGGGGAGCTTTAAAATACACTCTCTTTTCCCTTAGCTAAAGATTTCTTCTTGTAAGGATCTTCAAATACAATATAGATCGATATCGTGAGAAGAATGCAGAATGTAATCGCTCACGGTATAGTTTGAAAGATTAAATGACAAGATGAACATGATTCAAGAAACAAAATGTAAATAAACTTCAACTTGTATTGCTCTCTTATTCAAATGTTTACAAGTTTGCACAAAATTAGGAAAACTTACTTAACTGCATCAAAAGGTAACTATTTATACTAAACACAAAAGGTTCGCGCAAGAAGTAAGTTCTCGCGTGGATCAAAAGTACTCTTCCGACTTTGATGATCTTCATTATCTTCATTTGATTTCTCGAGCCTCTAAGTTCAATCCCTACAATCTCCCCTAGGTTCGGTGAATCAATTCTTCAGAAGTCCACATTTGGAACTTTGTAACTGCCCTAGTAAGCATACATCTTGTTGTCTAGGGCCTTTGTAATCAACCAACCATACTACGCTTGTAAAAATGAACCGATTCATCACCTACAATTGGACAAGCCTGCAACTTCATCAAATCGTTTCTTCCAAACTTCTGCAGATCCACCTGGTCAATGATATAGTAATCCTTATCAATACAATGTATCACAGCATGCCTAGTCTCTTTTTCACAACCCCACCACATAAGCTTACCCAAGCTGTTAACTAGTACCGGGACATGAATAGGAATCTTCTGTGCATATCTGGGATGCTTGTAAACCAGTATCTTCATAGGCTTGTTGGTGTTTGGATCTAAATGAGTCTTATCCTTAATGTCTTTGAATTTAGCACTCTTAATATCCTTGAAGTTGTATTTACTTTGTCTCCAAATCACATTCCTTATCCAGTTTGCCTTCCCATAATTGTTCGGATTGATGAATGGGACACAACCCATAACATACAAATCAGAAGCTCTTAGTGTATGAAAGTCATGCTCGTTGTGATAGTAATCTATCGTTCCAGCTCGTCTCTTCACCACATACATCCTTTTCTCACTATCATAAGCCCAACTAATGATCGGCTCTGAATTTCCATACCTTGTGAAAGGTTTAGGTTATCTAAATGTATGTATATAGGATGGTGGTGATGGAGCGTCAACTGTATGATTTCCAACCTGGTGTACTACTAGTTGTCTAGTAAGATCATCAGTCTTGTCAGTCGTTTTCTTAGCACCCGAATCATCTACAATCTCTCCTTCATTAATCAAAATATCTGAGAATACATTCTTGAGACTATTCCCAAATACATCAGTGTAATCCACAACTTCATCTAAATCATCAAACGGTCCGAAATATTCATTAGATTCTTTAGCAAGAACTTGTTGCCGGAAAGTATAGAATCTTTCTCCTACATAGCCATAGAAGCAGGATCCAAAGGTACATAGTCATCTGGATTATTAGGTCTTGGTCCGAAGACATTTGAAGAACCAACCAAAACACCTGTAGCTGAACCCATATCACCGCCCTGATCATCATCATCATCTCCCTTTTTTTCCATTATCACCATTACCATCACCACCACCACCATTATAATCATAATCAATATCATCCTCCTCATCACAACTGAAATCCACCATATCTAAATCATCATCATCATTAGCAGGCTATAGTCAACGATACATCATGTTCAGGCTCCATAAACGCCTCTCTAGTGTGAACTATGGGTTGATCATTAGTAACCTCATCAATAACTGTGTTAGTTGGTTCTTGATCAACACCAATAGTCTCTGTTGCTTTCTCAGATACAACATGATAAGTAATAGGATCAGTATCAGGAGCAGGATCAACATCAGCATTAGGACCAGCAGATTTCTGTCCGCTAGAGTCTCCAACTTCAATAGTTCGTTGCTAAGAAAATATGAAAGGAACACTGGAAGTGAGGTCTTGGATGTTGTTCTTTAGAATCTGAATATAGCTGTGACATCCGGTAATTTTTTGTTACCAAACTCCGTTAGTTCCGCTAGGTCTTGCATACACGTATCGTGAGCACACACTAGTTTTTGTTGAACGTTGGTGACTTAAAAATAATTAACAATGATTATCTGATAATAACATGATTAATAATGTTGATTACTAATTTGCAGTTACTTGATTTGTGAATTTAAATATTATTTGTGAATTTTACCTTGTAACGTGACAACGTGTTATATTTATTTCATGTGTTTTGTAGCTAGTGGAAATTGTATATAATTATTATTGTGGATTAGTAGTGCTTGTGTTTTGTAGTTAAAAACAAGCTAAAAAGTGGAAAAGACTAGTTTTTATAAAAGTTAAACAAGGGAGGTTTATTTTGTAATTACCACAAAATTAAAACTTAACAAAAATTAAACCCTAATCCCCCCACCCTCCCCACATTCAGCCGCGACCTCCCAACACACACACACTCTTTGATTTTGATCCGAGCAACAATCAATCATTGATTTTCGCTAGTTCTAAGTGTTTCTAACGTGTAGCAATTGTCAATTCTTGATCATTACGCGATTAAAAGGTTAGATTTTGATTAGATTTTCATGGTTTTGATACTTGATAGAACCTTAGACCGAAAATTATGATGAATGTTGAAATTCATGTTTTTTGATGATTGTATGATGTTAGTTGTATTGTATTGATGTTAGTTTATGTGGATTGTGCAAGAAATTCTTGAAATTGAGTGGTTGTTCATACCTTACTATTAATAGTAACTTTTATGCATGAGATTGATGAATTATGATGAATTGATGATGTTAGTCATGTCTAGATGGTTGTTATGGACTTGATTAGGTATAAAGTTGGTGAATTTATGAAAGAATTGGATGTTAGATTGGTTTTGGGTGTTACTTTCCCTAAAGGGAAACTTTATTGTTAATTGAGCATGTTTATGGTGTTATGATCATGTTAGAATGTTTGTTGATGATGTCTAAGGTGGTAGATTGTGTTGTTTGGGTTGTATGAATATTTGATGCACAACTTTGAAAATTTAGGCTCTTATGGAATATACATGATAATGGATGTTGTTAGGTGATTATGGAGCTATGTTGGAATTATGATAGAATCATGGTGATGCATGATGTGTTAGTTAAAATTGTAATTATGGACTTCTTGGGATTTATATATGTTGTTTTATAAACCACGGTGTATGATGAGCTTTATAGCATTTAAGGGTTTGTAATGTGGCATACGTGAATAACTTATGTGATAATCATGTATGATGAATTGCTATACTTGATCAAACAAGAACTTAACTTGACATGTCACCAACGGGTCAAACTGATCAATTAGGTCTAATGATCTTGTTTTCCAAAACCTTGGGTCAACATGTTTATTGAGCACTTAGGGTTGTTAAGCTTTCTATGTACACGTACTTATGACTTGCGTGTTCTTGGTAACCTTTGAAGGGTTGTCTTTCCACTTCTTGTTAGCTCTTTGTTATTGTTCGTTGTGCATCAGGTGAGTTCAATGCCCCCCTTTTACTTACTTCTCTTTTTGCGGGAGAAAGCATACTTTGTTTAAAACACTTTACTATTATAACATGTGTTTGGTAATACATAGTGGGTTATACCATTGAAAGTCCTCACACTTTTGGATAGTTAATTAAGGAATCTAGCGGGAAATCATGGGTAGTACTACTGGGTTTGACAAGCCCCACCTGTGTGACCGGAAGTCAACGGGTGTGACATTGTCCTAAACTACTAACAACATCACAACCTGGTATGTCGTGGCTGGAGGCAAACAGATAAACATAGTCAGCTTCGATTGCGAAATCACTTTTGTTCTTTACCAATGAAATTAGACTAGCTATCTATTTCAATGCACTTGTTTATGTTTTACCAACGCTACTGCTTATGATTGATTACAAACTCTTGAACTCACCAACCGACATGTTGACACTTCTAGTATGCTTTTCTTAGGACATTACTAGCAGCTTGCCATAGGAGCACGCACGAGTCATGCATACATTAAACAAACATTCATCTGTTATTGTCTTATTGTAACTTTTACAATTTGGTTTGGGCACGTGTTTGCGCAGTTTACATTTGGTATTATATGTTTGAGATTTTTACCAAATGCTTCCGCAAATGTTTTAAAGTTACAAAATCTGATTTAATTTAAATTATTGCATATAGTGTCATTCTGAGTAACTAATGACTGAGATCCTGGTTTGTTCACTCGCCTCGCGGTAAAACCCCGCACGGGGATTTTGAGGGTATGACAGATTGGTATCAGAGCCATTGGTTATAAGGAACTAGGTTGCATGCACACTAGTCTATAACCGCATAATTCGTTAGTTACTTGTTACTTATCCCTTACTGTATACTCGCTGGCATACCCATCACGTACCTCACAGTATGGCATCGTCTTCACGGGCTTTGGGTAAGAGGCCTGCATGTTCCGAGTCACCTCTTCCTCCTCCTGTACCTGGTAGAGGATCTAACTGGCCCCAACATCCTTATCCTTCTGAAGAGATAGATTAGGATCAACCATTTGCACTGCCCGAATGCGATGCACCACAAAATTGGAATTACTATCCCACCTATGTTGACCGTATGGTTTACAGGGAGCGTGTTCCAGCTATAGCTACTACTGGCTCTAGGACTAGGTCGGTGATTGCCTCTACGACACCTACTCTTCCTTCTCTGAGTATTCCTCTTGAGCAGGCGGTTGCAGCTTTGGTTGCTACACTGGACACTAAGCGACAACGCATTAGAGGACTTACTGACGAGAACTCCATTTTTCGACACGAGATGCGTCAGCTGTGTTTACTAGTAGAGACACTTCAGGAGCGACTCTCGATGTCTATTGGTGGTCATCATACCTTGGCTGGTAACTTTTTTGCACTTACTGAGTGCATGTTCGCGCAAGAGCTTCACAGTGTAAGGACAGATGATAGATTGACTGAGCTGGAGGCACAGCTAGCAGCACTTTAGATTGCGGACGCCACTGCACTTGGACTACGTAGTGTTTCTTTTCTTTTTGAAACCTATGTGGGAAGGGTTGTTTCCCACCTAACTGAAAAACTGAAAATTTTGACATTGATGGAATATTTTGTGAATCATTTACAATTTATTTGTTTTTGGTTATTATTTTGGTTATAAATGTTGTGGTTATGACAATTTCATTATTTCTTACTATTTAACATACTTTAATGAGATTAATATGTTGGATGTTACTCATTATTGTATTTGTGAATGTAAAGTGAAATATGGACGGTCGTGGTAGAGGACTTGGACGTGGCCATGGACGTGGACGTGGTGCCGGTGGACGTGGTGCGGATGCTGTAAACATGACCCCAGCCGAATTAGCTGCCTTAACCAATCAACATGTGCAGGTAGAGGTAGGCGCTCAAGCTGCCCAATTGGGAGGACCGCCAGCATGCACATATAAGGCGTTCATGGACTGTAAGCCCCACACATACAGTGGAGCTGAAGGAGACGTAGGGCTTGTGCGGTGATTTGAGAAGACTGAGTCGGTCTTCGCCAAGTGCAACTGTCCGGCGGTGGACCAGGTGAAATACATCAAGGGGACACTTGAGGGTGCGATGCTCTCGTGGTGGAATGCACAGGTGCAGATGCTTGGCCAAGCAATGGCAAATGCTTTACCATGGGATGAGTTTAAAGCGATGATGATGGAGGAATATTGTCCTCACAATGAAGTCCAGAAGTTGGAAGCTGAGTGTTGGTAGTTGAAAATGGAAGGATCTGAGATCAAGGCTTACACTATGAGGTCTGACGAGTTGGCGACGCTTCGCCTTGGCATTATCGACCCGCCGATCAAACGAATTAAGATTTATATGCGTGGCTTGGTTCCAGAGATACAAAGTATGGTGACTGCTGCGAACCTCATTACTATCCAGTAGGTTATTCGATTAGCTCACAAGCTTACTAACCAAGTGGTGAAACAAGGAACGCTACCCAAACGGGGCGCTATGGCAAGCGTGCCTGACAATAAGCGCAAGTAGGACAACTCTGGCAGCAAGGGCTCATCGTCAAACAGCCAACCCCAGCAACATCAGCATCAACAGTAGCAAAGGAGGTTTAACAACAATCGTAGTTTCAATCAGTCATCTTCTTCATCTCAGGGACAAGGTGGATATGTGGGGAAATATCCCAAATGTAACCAATGTAACTATCACCACACTGGCAGGTGTGACAACTTTCGATGCCAGCGTTGTGGTAAGGCTGGACACGTAGCAAAGGATTGTCATGGTGATTTGATGAAGAAGCCCTAACAACCCCAAGAGACACCAAAAGGTTGTTTTGAATGTGGAAAGGAAGGACACTACAAGAAGAATTATCCTCAGTTGAAGAAAAATAGGAGTGGTGCTGGCAATGGTGGAAACAACAACAACAACAACAGTAATGGTGACAATAACGGTGGCAACAACGGTGGAGGTAAAGGGAGAGCCTTCGTCATGGGTTCAGGTGAGGCACTAAACGACCCTACTACTATTACTGGTAAATTCCCAGTTAATGGTCGTTTTACTACTGTATTGTTTGACACTGGAGCCGATAGGAGTTTTATCTCTACTAAGGTTAGTAGTCTCTTAAGTGATAGCTGATGGTAAGCAAATCTACGTTACACACATCCTTAAGGGTTATAAGATAGAACTTGCTGGTCATACTTTTGACATTGACCTCATGCCTATTACGCTTAGGAGTTTCGATGTGGTCGCGGGCATGGATTGGCTGTCCGAGAAGCAGGCGGAAGTCATCTGCCACGAGAAGGTTATCCGTATTCCTCTCCTGGACGGGGAAATTCTCTCGGTTAAGGGTGAGAAAGGTGGTGCGGTGATAGGCATCATATCCTTTATGAAAGCGCAGAAGTGGCTACGTAAGGGTCGCTTAGCTATATTAGCCTTTGTGACTGACAAGCAACCGGAGGAAAAGAAGATAGAGGATATTCCGGTAGTTCGTGACTTTCCGGAGGTGTTTCCAGATGATCTGCCTAGACTACCACCTCATCATCAAGTTGAGTTCCAGATTGATTTAACTCCCGGAGATGCTCCGATTGCAAGAGCACCTTACCGGTTATCCCCAAATGAACTGCAGGAACTATCTTCACAACTGCAAGAGCTGTTGGATAAAGGGTTTATTCGACCGAGCTCATCACCTTGGGGAGCACCTGTTCTCTTCGTCAAGAAAAAGGATGGTGCATTTCAAATGTGCATCGACTATAGAGAATTGAACAAGGTTATAGTCAAGAATCGATACCCTTTACCTCGTATAGATGATTTGTTTGATCAACTTCAAGGATCGAGCTACTACTCTAAGATTGATTTGAGGTCTGGGTATCATCAACTGAGAGTCCGAGAGGAAGACATCTTGAAGACTGCATTCAGTACACGTTATGGTCATTATGAGTTCTTGGTCATGCCATTTGGGTTGACAAATGCACCAGCAGTGTTCATGAATATCACGAATCATGTGTTCAAACCCTATCTAGATCAGTTTGTTATTGTGTTTATCGATGACATATTGATCTATTCGAGGACCAGGGAAAACATGAAGAGCACCTACGTTTAATCTTAGAATTACTTAGAAAGGAACAACTATACGCCAAGCTTTCCAAGTGTGATTTCTGGATACGTGAAGTACAATTTCTAGGTCATATTATTAACGAGAAAGGTATACATGTTGATCCTGCAAACATCGAGGCGATAAAGAATTGGTCGGTTCCCAAGATGCCTAGCGAGATACGATAGTTTCTTGGACTGGCAGGATACTATCAGTGATTCATGAGGGATTCTTTAAGATCGCTCAACCTCTCATAGCCTTGACTCACAAAGGAACAACGTATAAATGGGGTGATAGTCAAGATTATGCTTTTCAGTTGTTAAAATAGAAATTGTGTAGCGCACCGATATTGGCATTACCAGAGGGAAGTGATGACTTCGTGGTTTATTTTGATGCTTCTATCCAAGGACTGGGTTGTGTCTTGATTCAGCGTGATAAGGTGACAGCCTACGCCTCGAGACAACTAAAAGTACACGAGAAGAACTACACCACTCATGACTCGGAACTGAATGCGGTAGTTTTTGCCTTGAAGATCTGGAGACAATACTTGTACGGTACCAAGTGCACTATCTACACCAATCATAAGAGTCTTCAGCATATCTTTGAGTAGAAGAAGTTGAATATGAGACAGCTATGCTAGATGGAATTGTTGAACGATTATGATTGCGCTATCAAATATCACCCGAGGAAGGCATATGTAGTCATTGATGCGTTGAGTAGAAAGGAAACTGCTAAGCCCGATGAGTACGAGCTTTGTAGCTTACGATTAGCACTCACTGGCCTGAACAAATCCGAGTAGCTCAGACAGAAGCCTTGAAAGCGGAAAATGTCAGGTCTGAATCATTACATGGGATGGACAAATAGTTTGAAGTGAAAGCGGACGGGATTCGTTATTTCATGGATAGACTTTGGGTACCTTAGTATGGAAACATAAGGGACTTGGTTATGTGTGAGGCACACAAGTCTAAGTAATCTATACACCATAGTTCTGACAAGATGTATCATGACCTGAAGGCGCATAATTGGTGGCCTAATATGAAGGCAGATGTAGCTACGTATGAGAGCAAGTGCCTAACCTATTCAAAAGTTAAAGTTGAATATCAGAAGCCATCCGGGTTACTACAACAACCTGAGATTCCTATGTGGAAATGGGAACATATTTCAATGGATTTCATCACTAAATTACCCCGGACACCTACTGGTTGTGACACGATATCGGTGATCGTGGATCGATTAACTAAGTCTGCTCACTTCTTGGCAATCAAGGAAACGGATAAAATGGACAAGTTAACTCGAATTTATCTGAAGGAGATAGTATAGAGACATGGTGTACCGGTCTTAATTATTTCTGACCGTGATGCTCGTTTCACATCATATTTCCGGCAGTCGTTACAGAAATCTCTGGTTATGCCTCTAGACATGAGTACTGCTTATCGTCTGCAAACAGATGTGCAAAGAGAACATACTATTCATACCTTGGAGGACATGTTACTGATTGATTTCGGGAATAACTGGGAAGTTCACCTATCATTCTCTTGCAATAATAGTTATCACACCAGCATTAAGGTAGCACCATTTAAGGCTTTGTATGGGCGAAAGTGTAGATCACCAATTTGTTGGGCGGAAATTGGTGATAGTCAGCTAAGAGGCCCCTAGTTGGTGCACGAGACTACCGAGAAGATCATACAGATAAGGAATCGTATGGCTGTAGCTCGTGACCGACAACAAAGCTATGCAGACAAGCGATGAAAACCTTTGGAGTTTTAGGTCGGCAACAAAGTTTTACTGAAAGTCTCACCGTGGAAAGGTGTCATTCGATTCGGCAGAAAAGGAAAGCTTAATCCGAGATACGTTGGACAATTTGAGATTCTGGAAAGAATAGGTCCAGTGGCGTATCGATTAGACCTACCTGACTCGTTGAGTGGAATTAACAATGTATTTCATGTCTATAATCTAAAAAAGTGTTTATATGACGTGACGATGGTTGTACCACTTGAGGAAGTACAAGTAGCTGAACAACTGCGATTCACTAAAGAACCAGTTGAGGTGATGGACCGTGAAGTCATGACGCTTAAGCAAATCAAGATACCCATAGTCAAAGTTCGTTGGAACTCGAGACATGGACCGGAATTCACGTGGGAATGTGAGGATCAGATGAAGCTTAAGTATCCTCATCTGTTCGTAACGACGACGACAGCCGGCGAAGGTAATGATTAAATTTCAGGATGAAATTTCTTTTAACATGGGGATGATGTGACAACCCACCCGAAACTCACCCGATTTCTTTGTGCCAATGCAGTAAACCAGTGATGTAACACAACCATGTAATGCAATTTTCATGATGAAAATTCTTTCAACATGGGGATAATGTGACATCTAGTAATTTTCCATTACCAAACTCTGTTAGTTCCACTAGGTCTTGCATACACGTGTTGTGAGCACACACTAGTTGTCGTCGAACGTTGGTGACTTAAAAATTATTAACAATGATGATCTGATAATAACTTGATTAATAATGCCGGAAAGTATAGAACTCTTTCTCCTACATAGCCATAGAAGCAGGATCCAAAGGTACATAGTCATCTGGATCATCAGGTCTTGGTCCGAAGACATTTGAAGAACCAACCAAAACACCTGTAGCTGAACCCATATCACCGCCCTGATCATCGTCATCATCTCCATTTTTTTCCATTATCACCATTACCATCACCACCACCACCATTATAATCATCATCAATATCATCCTCCTCATCACAACTGAAATCCACCATATCTAAATCATCATCATCATTAGCAGGCTATAGTAAACGATACATCATGTTCAGGCTCCATAAACTCCTCTCTAGTGTGAACTACGGGTTGATCATTAGTAACCTCATCGATAACTGTGTTAGTTGGTTCTTGATCAACATCGATAGTCTCTGTTGCTTTCTCAGATACAACATGATCAGTAATAGGATCAGTATCAGGAGCAGGATCAACATCAGCATTAGGACCAACAGATTTCTGTCCGCTAGAGTCTCCAACTTCAATAGTTCGTTGCTAAGAAAATGTGAAAGGAACACTGGAAGTGAGGTCTTGGATGTTGTTCTTTAGAATCTGAATATAGCTGTGACATCCGGTAATTTTTGGTTACCAAACTCCGTTAGTTCCGCTAGGTCTTGCATACACGTATCATGAGCACACACTAGTTGTCGTTGAACGTTGGTGACTTAAAAATAATTAACAATGATTATCTGATAATAACTTGATTAATAATGTTGATTACTAATTTGTAGTTACTTGATTTGTGAATTTAAATATTATTTGTGAATTTTATCTTGTAACGTGACAACGTGTTATATTTATTTCATGTGTTTTGTAGATAGTGGAAATTGTATATAATTATTATTTTGGATTAGTAATGCTTGTGTTTTGTAGTTAAAAACAAGCTAAAAAGTGGAAAAGACTAGTTTTTATAAAAGTTAAACAAGGGAGGTTTATTTTGTAATTACCACAAAATTAAAACTTAACAAAAATTAAACCCTAATCCCCCACCCTCCCCACATTCGGTCGCGACCTCCCAACACACACACACTTTGATTTTGATCCAAGCAACTATCAATCATCGATTTTGGCTAGTTCCAAGTGTTTCTAACGTGTAGCAAACATTAATTCTTGATCATTACGCGATTAAAAGGTTAGATTTTGATTAGATTTTCATGGTTTTGATACTTGATAGAACTCTAGGTTGAAAATCATGATTAATGTTGAAATTAATGTTGTTTGATGAGTGTATGATGTTAGTTGTATTGTATTGATGTTAGTTTATGTGGATTGTGCAAGAAATTCATGAAATTTAGTGGTTGTTCATACCTTACTATTAATAGTAACTGTTATGCATGAGATTGATGAATTATGATGAATTGATGATGTTAGTCATTCTAGATGGTTGTTATGGACTTGATTAGACATAAAGTTGGTGATTTTATGAAAGAATTGGATGTTAGATTGGTTTTGGGTGTTACTTTCCCGAAGGGGAAACTTTATTTATGTAGATCATTGGATATAGTTAATTGAGCATGTTTATGATGTTAGGATCATGTTAGAATGTTTGTTGATGATGTCTAAGGTGGTAGATTGTATTGTTTGGGTTGTACGAATATTTGATGCACAACTTTGGAAATTTAGGCTCTTATGGATTATACATGATAATGGATGTTGTTAGGTGATTAAGGATCTATGTTGGGATTATGATAGAATCATGGTGATGTATGATGTGTTAGTTAAAATTGTAATTGTGGACTTCTTGGGATTTATATGTGTTGTTTGATAAACCATGGTTTATGATGAGCTTTATAGCATTTAAGGGTTTGTAATGTGGCATACGTGAATAACCTGTGTAATAAACATGTATGATGAATTGCTATACTTGATCAAACAAGAACTTAAGTTAACATGTTACCAATGGGTCAAACAGGTCAACTAGGTCTAATGAGTCTTGTTTTCCAAAACCTTGAGTCAACATGTTTATTGAGCACTTAGGGTTGCTAAGCTTTCTATGTACACGTACTTATGTAATTGCGTGTTCTAGGTAACCTTTGAAGGGTTGTCTTTCCACTTCTTGTTAGCTCTTTGTTATTGTTCGTTGCGCACCAGGTGAGTTCAATGCCCCACTTTTACATACTTCTCTTTTTGGGGGAGAAAACATACTTTGTTTAAAACGCTTTACTATTATAACATGTGTTTGGCAATACATAGTGGGTTATACCATTGAAAGTCCTCACACTTTTGGATCGTTAATTAAGGAATCTAGCGGGAAACCTTGGGTACTACTACTGGGTCTGACAAGCCCCACCCGTGTGACCGGAAGTCAACGGGTGCAACATTGTCCTAAACTACTACAGCATCACGACTTGGTATGTCGTGGCGGGAGGCAAACAGGCAAACATAGTCAGCTTCGATCGCGAAATCACTATTGTTTTTTAGCAATGAAATTAGACTAGCTATCTATTTCAATGCACTTGTTTATGTTTTACTAACACTACTGCTTATGATTGATTACAAACTCTTGAACTCACCAACCGTCGTGTTGACACTTTTAGTATGCTTTTCTCAGGATGTTACTAGCAGCTTGCCGTAGGAGCACGCACGAGTCATGCATACATTGAACAAACATTCGTCTGTTATTGTCTTATTGAATACTTTTACAATTTTGTTTGGGCACGTGTTTTGCGTAGTTTAGATTTGGTACTATATGTTTGAGATTTTTACAAAACGCTTTCGCAAATGTTTTAAAGTTACAAACTCTGATTTAATTTAAATTATTGCATATAGTGTCTTTCTAAGTAACTAATGACTGAGATCCTGGTTTGTTCACTCACCTCGCGGTAAAACCCCGCACGTGGATTTTGAGGGTGTGAGCTGAATAAAAACTATTGCAGATGTTTAAGATTCTTGATCCTCTCATCCTTCTCATACATCTGCCTATACAAATCATCAATAATCTGAGTCTTATCCATCATCTCTTTCTCTAAAGTATTAACTCTCTACTCAAGTGAAACCCTTATGGGTGAGTCAAATGAAGTCTCAGCATGCTGTCTTGGCTCAGGAGTAGTATTGATGAAGTCATCCGTACCAAACATCTCACTATAGCCTTTATCCCTCGGGGGTGTACTCATCACATCATCAGTAGTGGGCATTGTAGATGATGTTATAGTTGTAGATTGTGTAACAATCATTGGTATGTCTTGGCGAATAGCCTCACTAACTGTGACCAGTGGCTCAAACACAGAAATATCAGTACTAGTCAACACGGTGATCATCAAGGTTTGACGCTTTCGTAGAACACCTCGTCCTATACCCCTACCACGTGGACTGCTATCAGATCCGACTCATTTCCTGACCATTTTCTTCTTCCTCTGCTCAGCAGATGGTGAATCCTCAGGAACAAAATCTGTATCTAAATCCTAAGTAGTGCACTTTGTCAGTGTAACTGGCACTCTGGGTCTCTCTTGCAAAATGAACGGAACTTGTCCTATCTGATCACTGTTAGTTTCACTGTCACTAAACCAGGAAATCACCTCCTCCACAATAGTCATCCTAGTGGTCTGAGAACTTCCTGGGGCATCATTAGGAGTTTAAGATGAAGGACCAGCTTCATCAGTCTGTTGTGGCATAGTATCATCCTGTTGGTATGAGGGCTGATCATCTGCTTGATAACCATCAATGAATATGCCAAGTTTGGCAAAATGATCTCCCTTCCACGCATTCCTTCGTGATCCCATAAGATAAGTAAAGATGCCTTTCTTCATCACCATAACATCATAGGTGGTAGAATCAGACACAGCTAACTCAGAATGAGCAGCGTTCACGATCATCTGGATAAAATGGGGATACATAATAAACTTCTTCCCGGTAGCTGCAATAACATTCATCTGCATCTTCGCAAATATAGCCTTGGATATGCTATAAAGTATGTCATCGACTAGTGATAGAAGCAGTGATTCAAATATAGCACCCATGCTGTCTAATCCTGCCTTCAGGTTGCTCAGACAGTGAACAACTACATTGAATAGAGGTAAATATTGCCTTCAGGTTGCTCAGACAGTGAACAGCCACATGGAACAAATACTTCCAGAATGGAGGTAAATGTTTCTTCTCTAATGATGTATATCTGGGTCATATCCCATCATCTATAAACAATCCCAGGCAACATCATCATTTATCTTCATTGGAGTGTTAGGCTGATCTTCCAACAGTAATACATTGTTTATCACCTCTGCAGTAATAATAATTCTCTTCTCTTTAACCGTGGTAGTAATACACGGTTCTCCCTGAGAATCTCTCTTGTTGGCAGTGACATTCAAAACTGATCAATGACATCAGTGTATATGGTTGGGTTTCTTGTAAAGGCATGAAAATTATGTGAAGTCTTTAGCCCGTCAATGAATGATCTGAATAATGCCTTATCATCAGGTATATCTCCTAGAAATGCCACAACGTTATGGTTTTTGTTAAAAATCATTGGTCTCGCCATCTAAAAATTAGATTAAACAAACATTTAGTAGTAACACAGTTAAAATTTTCAGACTTAGCAAAAGTTTAAAATTTTCAAAAATTTGAATTTTTCGCAAAAATATGAACTATTCGCATGCGAGTAGTTCAAGTTTAACATTAACTTCCCGTACGACTAGTGAGTAATTGCATGAAATTGATTTTGACCAGAAGTCAACTACTCGCGTGACAAGTCAAAGGTTCTCATGCGAGTAGTTTTGTGCGAATTTGAAACTTCTCGCGTATAATCATATTCAATGCAACTATTCGCACGCGACAAGTTCAAAATTTCAGTTATCAATTCAAGCCATTTCGCGGTGTTTTAACTACTAAAATATGTTTGTTTAGAGTCGATTAAGTTTGTATTAAGGTTTAATATGATTAATTTTATCCAATTTTAAGTGTATTTGTCCTTCAAAGATTCGGTCCTTATCAAAATCACTTAAAACTAAATAATAAACATCAATATACCTTTTCAACACTTATATGTCAACAATCAACCACAATGAACATGGATTTTTCAGATATCGTATCGAACTTAGATAAAATTTGGAGTGTGAAAAAAATAGTTGTGCTATGCGAATAGTCTATTGTTCACACAATTGTAGTTTTTATAGCCTCTGACTTCTACTGCGAGAAGTCAGAACTTCGCACATTCAGACTTTTTGCACCTTGTGAACTTCTCCCACGCGAGAAGTTCAATCCCTTTTGAAAATTTTCAAACTTTTTCGATCTTTATACATTTTGGTTTTACCTTTTGATTTATTACGTTTAATATCATGTTTAACCAAGTGTTAAACCTTAACCATAACCCCTTAATTTTAAGAACACATTATGTGAACCGAAACATAAAAAATTGAAACAAAGTAAAACACATAAAATGTAGATTTTTAACTTAAAATATTTTTGTAAATTTTGAAGTATAGGATCATATTTCTTTGAAATCAATTATTAACATCGTCCAACAATATTTAGAATAAGACTAGTTAAGCTGATTGTTAATATGCTTCATCCATATTCAACTCAAACTTAAAGTTTTACTTGTTTTAGTTATTTATATGAAATCAATGGATCCCACAATCAAAAATCCTGTAGAATCCCTATCCAGCTTCAAGACATTTTTGATATTTCAAGTCATCCCAACTTAAGAACCAAGCCCATTTCTAAAGGAAATCTTCAAGTAGGCTCTAAAAGCATAGTTGCAACCTAATTAGAAGCCTAGTAACAATTTGAATGATTGCAAACTGAATTGAAGAGGGCTCCAACATGATGCAACACATGCAGTGATTCTCATAAGACAAGTGAATGTCCATAAAGCATGATGATGATCGAAGATGTTAACTATGTACAAGACAAAGCAATTCGAACAAAAATAACTCGAATTGTAGAAATAACTCGACTTACTGGGAAGGAGGCAACAGCAAGCCATCCTCTGGATTCAAAAGAAGTTCTTCCTACCAACAGTAGGAACCACCATAAGCAGCAATAGCCAAAACTATAGACGAACATCCAGGAAGACCTATTGCACAAAACTTCTGATAACCACACAATGTCACACCCCGACCGATGGCGGAATCATCGGGGCGGACGAATGTGAATCGATTGTTCATAGTACATGGAATTAAATAAGTTAAAATAATATTAAATGTCATTTCATTGAATAATACTAATCAAGTAATACATTACAACGCAATAAATATCAAAATAACATAATATAGTTTTCTTTATTTTTGACTAAGTCCAATCCTATGTGAGCATGAAGACGTCCACTAAACAACATTTCCTGAAATCATGTTAAAAAGTAACGGGTCAGTTAACGAATTAGCTGGTGAGTAAACATAGGTTTGAATACGTATATAGATTGATTAAATAGATTAAAAACAATTCAATTCACATGGCAATGTCAAGACTTATAATGCAATAGTTTAACATAAAAGGCAAACCAACACAATCAAACCTAATAACTGAATTGACTCGGTCCGCAGACGAAGCCTTATAGAATGAATGACTCCAGTTCCAATCACCATGCAACTAAACCAAATAGGGTGGGTTTTGTTAAACCAATAGATCTATCATTGTACCATGGTTGCATTAATTAATGATTGTGTTATCATCAAGTTTATCTATTTATAAACACATAATTGCAAGTAATAACATAGCATGTCTTGAATTGAATTAGAATGAAATAGAATAACAATGAATATCAATGATTGAATATTGAATCACATGATTTTCTTAAAATATAAAACACATAAAAGTGTAATGAATACTCACATTGACAATAGGGTATGATTTGAACATAATATGATAGATTCGACTAGGCACCAACAATTTCCTCACGGATTAACCTAAGAAATGGTGTCCTAAAATTAGATTAGCAATAATTTAAAGATGAGACATAAATCAGGGTTGTGATTAGGATTTGAGGTTTTAGTAATTAGTCTTAAAATAATGTCACAATATTATTATGCATCTTGGTTAAATAAGAATAAAACAAATTGATTAAATAATTAAAATTAAAAATAATAATAGATAAATAGTAAAATAGAAATATTTAATTTGTAATGGTAGAGTTTGAATAATAATTAATTTAATAATAAGTTATTTACTAATTTGGTCAAAATAATTAATTGAATAATTAAATTATTAAATGATCTGTAGAATCATTTGAATTATTTTAGGTTTGATTTAAAATAAATAAGTTTTTTATGTAGTATAGAACTTATAAATAAATTTTATAATATTTGATTTAAATAAATAAGTTTTTTATGTAGTATAGAACTTATAAATAAATTTTATAATATTTTTAGGACATTCAAAACCTTTAAAATTAAATAAAATATGTATTTTTAAACCTTTAGAATATTCAAAATTAATCAATAATTATTGAAATAACTTTAGTTAATAAAATTATTTTTATATTAATATGATGATATAATAATATTTTCCTTAATCTAAAAATTATAAGAAAATAGTTTAAAAAAATATAGGGCTGCCAGGGTTCGAACCCGGGCTCCTTACATATGGAAATGCGTGTTACTGTTGGGCCAAGGCCGAACAGGGTCAACAGGGAATGGGGTATGGGTTGGGTTTAAATAAAATTTACACTTTTCGTCCCTATAATTTAATAGTTTATTATTTTTATGACTAAACCTTTTAAAACAAAGTTTTAGTAATTACATTTTCAACCCTATACTTTATAAAATCCAAATTTAAATGATTATTCAAATTATTTATTTATAAAAACATTTTAAAGATTAAAATCTTATAAAATAATTTTTATTTAATTATTTAGATGGTTAAAATCGTGTAATTGATAATAATCTTTATAAATTTATATAACTTTATAAATCTTATAGAAACTTTAAAACATAATTATTTTTTATATATAATTAAAAATCATAAATGATAAATAAAACTTCATAAATTTATAAATTGATTAAATGGTATAATAAATGAAAATTTAAATAATAAAACTCCCAAATTAACACATTTATTGTTTTTAAATTATCAAAATGAATAAAATAGTTAAAATAATGAATTTGATATATATAATTGACCCAACGGGTTCAATTTTATATTTTCGAAAATGGATCGGATGTTACAGTCTCCCCTACTTTAGGAAATTTAGTCACGAGAAGGCAGATTTCGATATATAAGGAAACTTGGATTTCATTGGTCTTTACATTTTCAAGTAAAATCTAGGCACGTTTAGATTCTTTAAGAGCTTTGACTATCGGTATAAGACTATGATTTGGTCGTTTGATTTCCGATCTATGATTTCCATGGGTGTGGCACCAGGCTTAGAATTAATACGAAACTCAACTTGACGAACGAGAGGAAGATGTTTAAGAAACTTTTGGATGAATCAGTATTCCTGATTAGCTTCCCAAAGCAGAGAACTTTAGCATAATTCTTAGATAAACAATTTATGCTTATTATGACATCAAGACTTCCAAGTTGCATCAATGTAAGATCGGTAGGAAAATCGTGCTCATTAAGATTAAGGATACAGTTCATGATAATAGGATCAATTTTGATGGGTTTTCTAAAACAGGTACAGTTTTGACGGAAGGACATTAGGAAATATTATCAAGTAACCTTATGAGAATTGAATAAAGAGTTCTAGAATTCAAGAAAACAAAATCAATGGTAAGATGATTCAAATTAACAATGAGATGTTCAGAGTGTAAACGTTCGGTTCGTAAACCAAAATGAATACGTCGACTTATCAAAGTATTAGGTCAACCACACCCTTAATGAAGACATGCGTACCTATAAGCGGACACTCACCCCAAGGGTTCCTAGGTAAGGTAAATGGATCCATCGGATGATTTGGATTTATATGAATACCTTGCCTAGACAGAACACCTCGAGATACAGGCATCCCACTCTTCCAGCATTGCATGTTTTCAGTCATCTGACACACACTTTGACGGGATTCGAAAACAATAAATAACAATTCAAAAGTCAAAATTTGAAAACCATTTGATTTAGGCACATAATGCCTTAGAATATGATTGAGAATCATGTGTGCATTGATTGAAATCAAGATATAAGAAAAATCATGTAATGCATAGAATACATAATCATGTTTAAGCATATAAGGCAAATAGAATCCTATCTGTAAGGACCCGTTCCCGGAGACCTCACAGTTGGTCAATCATAACATTATACATATAAAGCATTATACATTTCATAAGATTAAGCAGCGGATTAAGTTAACAAAAACCATTCATTTCATTAGTAATTACTGTTGCTAACCGATACATCATTGTTTCTTAAGTTACAAAAGACCTTTTAATTTCATTACAAAACAACAATATCATTAAGATTGAATGGATGCCAGTCTTGCCCCGACGAGTAGCTTCCCCACGTGCCATCCTCAGTAATAATTACCTGCCAACTGAAAATGCATAAAAGTCAGCGTTTCCCAGTGAGTTCTAGTTTAAAACATTAAAATACCTTGTGTATATATATGAAAATATATTTTCTTTGAATTACAACCTTTTCATAAAATTCATTACTTTTGTAGTGTTCACACGTCATACGTACAACAATAATATTCATTATTATCTTTCATCATTCTTCACTTCTATTTTGTTATTATCTTTCACTTACCAGACCAATGTGCAATACCCTAACAATTGTGCACGATGTGGCTACTGGGTCGGAGTCTATAAATAGACCCATAACATTGTGCACGAAGCCTGACCCAGTACCAGGGCATGCCACAAGGGCCCCGCCCATCTCAAAGATTGACCCAGTGTGCATCCTTCGGTATAGCTAAACCCACACACGTTGAGCTAACGACAACATGGTCGTGCACTCTATTTAATTGCTTGCAAGACTTTCATTCATTCATTATGTTCCACTTTCATTATCATAATCTTCCACTATTTACGATAATACTTACGTATACGAGCATAAACACATCACGTAAAGCCACGAATAATACGTAGTATGGAACACAAGAACAGGCCATAAACAAGCATAATATGAATAATCATAACCACCAAAACATTCCAGGGTTAAGTCTTAAAAATTTCTAATTCCTAAAATTTCAGAAAACTTC
Organism: Flaveria sonorensis; assembly: GCA_025506505.1. Taxonomy (NCBI): domain Eukaryota; kingdom Viridiplantae; phylum Streptophyta; class Magnoliopsida; order Asterales; family Asteraceae; genus Flaveria; species Flaveria sonorensis. Next base: position 47,824 of record JACCIY010000205.1, read on the forward strand.
TAAGTGTTCTAGGCGCATGAGCACTATGTAGGCGCATGAGAAACTTAGGGGCATGGGATACTGCTCAGGCGCATGACTAACACTTAGGCGCCTGAGGAAATTTCTATGCGTATGACTACTATATGGGCGCATGGGCTATACTTAGTCATTGGGTCAGTAGGAGCATGAGGTAGTTTGGGAACATGGGCTGGTACTTGGGATATTTGGCAAAAATTCCAGGCGCATGGGAACTATTGGGGCACATGAGTTTCACTTAAGTTTTCTAAGTCAGAATTTCAGGCGCATGAGCCCTATTTGGGCACATGACCAACAGTTATGCATATTTCAAACTTATTTTGAACCCAATTTGCATCAACAAAACACAAGCATACATACACAATACATACGGATAAACATAAAATAGTTGTAAAACCTTTTTAAACATGCATTTCAGCCACAAGAAGTTTAAAACACATAAAAACCAGGGTCTAGAATCAACTATGTAGCCAACAAGTAAAACTCCTCCAAACTTGAGTGCACAAGAGTTCAAAACACCTAAAAACACACCAAAATAAACAACTAAACACATAGAACACATAAAAATCAGTTTTAAGGACGAAAACCCATCAAACCGAACCAAGAACACTTAAACACTCACCAATAAGCGAATTTCAGCCTCTTCTTCTTGAATAATCGAGAGAAAATATTTTCTCTCTTCTTCTTCTTGTTCCTGGTCGAAAAACAGAAAACAGATGTGAATGTAGTATAGGCGGCCCATACTCTTTTATATATAAAATATTGAGTTTTGTACTCTTTTACACTTTGGCCCTCTCCACTTTGGCTCCTTTTCCTTTCTTTCAAGATACTTTTTATTTTCCTTCTTTTGCTTTCTTCTCTTTACTTGACAAAATTTCGGGTGTTACAAGTCTACCCCCCTTAAAGAGGTTTCGTCCCCGAAACCTGTCACTCTTCGAACAACTATGGGTAATGTTGTATCATTTCTTCCTCAGTCTCTCACATAGACTCATAACCCTTTCGGTGTTCCACTGCACATGCACAAGTGGAACCACTTTATTCCGTAGTCTCTTCTCCTTCCGATCGATAATTGTCACTGGTTGCTCTACATAATTAAGCCATTCATCCACTCGATGTCCTCTAGTGGTACAATCATGTCTCATAGCTAGGCACTATCTAAGATGAGATACATGGAATGTCAGATGGAATTCCACTTAACTCATCGGGTAGTTCAATCGATAGGCCACCTCTCCTACTCGTGCAATAATTCGGAAAGGCCCTATGTATCTCGCTCAGCTTACCCACTTTCTAAACCGGATGATCCCCTTCCAAGGTGAGACCTCAACATGACTCTATCGCCCCACGTTAACACTCAATCGGTCTACGCCTTTTGTCGGCATATGACTTTTGTCTATCCTTTGCCGCCTTCATAA
>JACCIY010000337.1:0-46390 GCA_025506505.1 Flaveria sonorensis
TGTCTGCTAAGCAAACTAGCTCTATAGGTCATGAAATTTGATTTCTAAGTATTGTTTATCATTAAAACCTACTGAAATTTTATAAATTTGGAATTTATGTATGGTTGGTAATTTCGTTACATTAGCCCTTTAGTTCCTTAAGTGTTCGTTAAGTCTCGGTTTGGGGTTTCTATGTGTTTAATCTGATTTTTCCTTCTTCACCTACCTTTATACATAAATAACACTATGTGAACCCATATTTCCAGTATAACACCTATGTGAACCCATATTCCAGTAAGTTATGTTGATCACATTCATTTTATGTTATTAAGAAATCCGAATTTTCGGTATGTTAGATTTATGAAAACCGTTCTTTTTTAGATTTTACTGGAATATATGGTAACTTATGTGTTTAAGGTGTTGGGGTGACACAGGGTGTTTGTGTCACTAAAAGACGATACGTAAAATACCGAGAGTTTTCGAGTAGTGACGGTTACCTTGTGAGGTGGACGTAGTGAAAAATGGGGCTGTCAGGAAGCTTCAGATGGGTGAGAGAAGGCTGTAGATATGGCAGATAGTTCGTTGCAGATTTAATGGAAGTGGAGATTGAGAAAGAAGATATGTGAATGAGCTTGTAAGTTCAAAGGGATGTTTACCTTAATATGTGGAGCTCGATGCAGGCTGGCTTCGAGAGGGCTGGTGTCACTGCTAAAAGAGCGCAGAGTGAGAAACAAGGAGTGTTTTGTAGAGAAGTTTTTAATTTATAGTGAGGGTGGGTTTTGATGAGGTTCGGCGAGGTGTTGGAAGGGGGTTCGGGTCCACTTCTTAATTGCAGGATTTTCTTCGTTAAGGGGAGATTTTGGTTAGTGGGATAAGTTAGCATGGGGTTAAGAAGCTAAGCTATGCATTGGGTAGTTTGGGTGGTGATTAGACAAGTCAACTTCCGTCTAGAATATATTTCATACGGGTGCATGCATTTATAATTTGGGATTTCCTTTTTTATTAGTATTACTGCATGTTGTTAAATTTATATGTGAAAGTATCATGTGGTTTGTATTAATATTACTGTCATTATAACAGCTTGTGAAGGATTTAATATCTTTGTTTTGTGATTTAATAATTAAAAAGTATTTACTTTCTATATTAAATTTTCAATAATTTTGGAAGATTTGAATTTGGCTTTGGAAAGTTTTAAGTCTTGGCTTCGGAAGATTGGGTTTTGGCTTCGGAATATTGTCATGCGGCAGCACAGTGCTCATGCGCCTGTACAGTGCTCATGCGCCTGCTTGATCCTTAGTTCTTCCGAAGGTGAAATATGGCCACACAGTGCTCATGCGCCTGTACAATGCTCATGCGTCTGTGGAGTAAACAAATGCGGATGAGATTTACAAATGCGGATGAAGAATTAACAAATGCGATGAAGAGTTTACAATGTGATGAAGAGTTTACAAATGCAGATGAAGAATTAACAAATGCGAATGAACAGTTTACAAATGCGGATGAAGAATTTACAAATACGGATGAAGAATTAACAAATGCGGATGAAAATTAACAATTCGGATGAAGAGTTTACAAATGCGGATGAAGAATTAACAAATGCTGATGAGATTAATAAATGTGGATGACTTAAAGTCTTAGGATTATTTTTGTAGTTTTTGTTTATTAGATTTAAGTGACACAATGCTTCACTAGGACATTGGGCCTAAGGCCCACTAGTGTTGGTAGCTCACGAACAATTTCATTACATGCCCATTGGCCCATTAAGTCTTGTATGTCAAGCCCACTTATCGCTATGGCCAAATGACCAATTCAAAGTTTGATGGGCTTAGTATATCCATGTTCAGGAGTTTGATCTTGTTGGGACCCATCACATGGGCTTGGTTATCATTATATGGCCCATTATGGTTTCTAAAAACAAAATTTTCTGGGCCCAAGAATCAGGGTTGTCACAGAAGGTAACTTAGAAAAAAAGAAGAGTATGTCTGGATGATAAATCTAATCCTAAAGAGATAAGAAGAAGCTGCACTAATGGCATAGTCAGATCACCAAAGGTTGAAAATTCATCTTCTGACTTGACACTTCTTTGTCAAATATCTTGAAATTCCAGTTGAAGTAAGAAAAAAATGTGCACTAAAGCTTGCTTGAACATGTAGAGTACTACAGAACTTATTCATATAAAATATGTGACAAGCTCAAACAAGAGGAAGTAATGCATAACAAACTTAAAAACGATCATAAATATCTGATGAAATATCTCCCTCTACAAACATCATGGAATACAACTTTGAAAGAACGGGAATTGTTACAAAACAACTGAAGAATGACAAGAATTTAGAAGAAGAGAAAATAGCACATGCTATAACACAAGTTGATCTTGCAAAAGTTAAAAGTTCAAAACAATTGTAGAACAACTGATAAGTGAGTGCAAAGACAACAAAAAGAGGTTAGTTTTACACTTGAACCAATGCTTGAATCCAACACAAACACATTACCAGAAAACTTCAACACACATGATCACTCACCTAAAAACAAAGCTAAGCTAAGAGCATTCCCAAATAAGAAAAAGAATTCTGAGAGTGATGAAGAGAAAAGAATGTTGAGATATTTGAGGAACAAGATTCAGAGAAGATTAAAACTGTTCATCCTATAAAAGTAAAATCTTATGAACCACGACCAAAGACTAATAAAATTTTTGTTCCAAAAGAGTCTGTTATTGAAGAAATAAGTGTAAAGAATGACAAACAAAACTCAAAGAATAAAGAGAAAGCAAAACTAGATGAAGTAACATCTGAAGATTCATTTTCTACGGATTAAACAATCCAGATTTCATTAATGGCAAAAAGAACAAAAAGATAAAGAAAATACAAAGTGTCGTCTGCTAAAGATGTTAAATCCCAAAGTAAACAGAAATCATCAAGATCAAGAAATCAAAGAAGGAAGGAAAATGTTAAATCTAACTCTTCTTAAAACAATCAAACTCAAAGAACAAATCAACTAATCAGTTAAACCAATAAAGTTAGTATCTGCGGGTACTTTGACATGAACAAAATTCCAGAATCAAATCTACTCAAAGAACAAATCTACTCTGATCTAAAAGTAGGTTCAGCTCCTAAGTCTTTCGCTGTCCAATAAAGATTTGTATCTAAAAGAGTCAGAAATGTTGTATGAGCAAAACGCAAAACCCAAATTTCAAAAGAACAAACTTTTAAATCAAAAAAACAAGATTAACTTTTCAACTCCTAAATCAAAACAAGGATCAAATGTGGCCTCCCCATCAAAAGTTAATCAATGATGTTTAAATTTCAACAAAGGTACCATGACATATGTGATATTACAATAATAAGACTGAAGAATTTTCTTTAACAGTACTGTGACATTTGTGATATGAAAAACCACTCAACATCTGATTGTTATTTCCACAAATATTGTACCTATTATGATGAAAGAACTCACCAAACTAAGAATTGCGACTTCAGAGAAATCATCAAGAATGGATATGTTAATCCACAGTTAAGAAATGGATATGTCAATCCACAATTTCAAAGAAATCAAAGTGCGGTTTTCAAAATTGACAAAACAACCTTCCTTAGGCTTGAGATCTTTTCGAAGAATGATTCTGTTTATGATGATTCTTATGCTACAAACCAAGACAGTATAATCAAGAAAAATTCATCCACGATCTGTGAGATGAATGGTGGGAAGTTTGGTAAACAAAATTTTTTGTCTGATGATTTGAAATATCTTGATAATGATCTTGAAAAATGTTACAATGTTTAAGGACAAACAAATCAAAGATAATCAAAAGTTTACCATTGTTGATAAATTTGGCAAATAAGCTGATTTGAAAAAGCTTCACTTTAAACAGTTACCATTGTTGATAAATTTGGCAAGCCAAGACCATCTCGGCTTTGGTTGATAACTCAACTTAATTCTTTTTGAAATGCAGGTACGCCCCGAGAAGACCTATTAACACATGGTATGTTGATAGTGGGTGTAGCCAGCATATGACAGGCAACCATGCCTTGCTTCAAGAATTAAGTTAAAGATGGTACATATGTGCATTTGGAGGTGATGTAGGTGGTAAGATTACAAGAGAAGAATGGTGTCCAATGGGATTATTAGATTTGATAAAGTCAACTATTGCTGACAGTTGAACTTAATCTTGTAGTGTTTCCGAAATTTGTGACAAATCTTTTCTGTTCTATTTGATGATACTTTTTGTTATATTTTGAGACAGGTTTTAGATAAGCAAAGAATGAGTAGTTGTTAAAGCTGTTAGAGATCGGATGTATACAAATTAGATATGTCTCAAGTTGATCCTTCTACAGAAACAACATGCCTAATTGATCAGCATCAAATGATGAAAGTCAGCTATGGCATAGACGGCTCGGGCATTCCAACTTCAAGAACATGAACAAGCTTGTAGCAGAAATCATGTAGTAGGTCTTTCAACAAAGAAGTTTGCCACAACTGATCTCTACTCAGCATGTTAAAGGAAAGCAACACAGAGCGTTTTATAAGTCCAAGTTGATAAACTCAAATTCCAATCCTCTCTAGATGTTGGACATGGCCTATTTGAACCAATAAATGTGCAGAGTATTGAAGAGAAACTTACTGTTTAGTTATCATTGATGACTTTACAAGATTTTCATGGGTTTTCTTTTTGCATGCTAAAACTGAAACGCCTGAATTATTAAAAGAATTCATCATTAAGTAGAAAATCAATTAGAACAAAAGGTCAAAATAATTATAAGCTAATGGAACGAAATTTAAAAATGCTAATATGATAGATTTTGTGCGGAAAAGGTATTGCTCGTCAGTTCAGTGGTCCATGAACTCCACAACAAAATGGAGTTGCTGAAAGGAAAACAGAATTTTGATTGAAGCAGCACGGTCTTGTTAGCAGATGCCTAAATTTCAATCACTTTCTGGGATGAAGCCTCAACATGCTTTTGAAAGATAAACAGAAAACTCCTTATGAGTTGATGTTTGGCAGGAAACCTAATATAGATTTTCTTAATCTTTTGGTTGTCCAGTTTAAATTTTAAATTCAAATGATCAGCTATGAAAATTTGATGCAAAATCTGATGAAGGATTTTTCGTTGGATATTCATCAGTTTCAAAAGCTTTTAGAGTTTATAACTCTATGACAATGTTATCCTGAAACTTTCAAAGTTAAATTTCTTGAAAACTCTTTTCCATCAGTTGCAAATGGTCCAACTTGGTTATTTGATTTAGATTCTTTATCAAACTCTTTCACTCTAACTTGTTTGAATCTACAGGTCAGAAGAAGAAACAGAAGGAGATCTCGGATCATTTTTTGATTCTCATGATATGGATGACTCAGCCCAGAATTATCCATTTTCTCTTTCGTGAAAGATCCTATATTTCAGTCTGAAACTTTGACAACCTCACAAGCTCAAGAACATTCTTTGTCGGAAATACCAATGTTTCATAACCTATTCCTAATGATGGTCCTGAAATTATACAACCTGAGTCCAGAACATCATCATTTCTGATGATGAAGTTGGTGACAGATAATCTGATTACTTTATCAACTCACCGACTCAAGTACCTAATTTCAATCCACATTCTTCAAACTTATTGCATCAGCTTTCTGACTTGAACTAATCTAGTCTAGATGTTCATATTCAAGTGAATGAGATTCCAACATCTCGTGTTCACAAGAACCATCCTACATCTCATTATCGGTCCATTGAATGAGAGATAACAAGAAGTCATTCAGAACAAGCAAATCTCTGCTTATACTCATGTTTTCTATCTCAAATTGTTCCTAAAAAAGTCACCAAAGCATTAAAGGATAGTAGTTGGATTGAAGCAATGCAAGAAGAGTTATTGCAATTTCATAAATAAGAAGTGTGGAAGCTTGTGGATTTACCTGAAGGAGAAAATGCCATAGGCATAAAATGGTTATTCCAAAACAAAACAGACGATCAAGGAATTGTTGTTCGTAACAAAGCGAGACTCGTTGCACAAGGTTACACCTAAGAAGAAGAATATATTATGATGAAGTATTTGCTCCTGCTTATGCATCATTTCATGAAATCAAGGTGTATCAAATGGACTTTAAGGTTCTTTCTATATGGACCAGTCACCGATGATGTGTATGCAAGCTACTTCCATGTTTTGAAGATTCAAAATCCTCATCGTGTGTACAGCTTAGCAAAGCATTGTATGGTCTGCATCAAGCTCCTAGAATTTGGTATGAAACATTATCACAACATTTGATCCACATGGATACACGAGAGGGAAAATCGATCCTACTTTGTTTATTAAGAAGGATGCTATGCTTTTTTATGTTTTCAATGTATGTTGATGATATCATATTTGGTTCTACAAGTCCAAAGTTGTGCAATGAATTTGAAGAAATCATGAAGTCTCGTTTCTAAATGAGTTCTATGGGAGAAATTAATTTTTTCCTTGGTCTTCAAGTGAAGCAATCTACAGATGGAATTTTTATCAATTAAGAGAAATTTGTTGATAACTCTTGAAGAAATTTAAACTGCAAGATTATCAATCCATCAGAACTCCAGCTGACGTAAATTCCAAGATTGAACCTGATTCTAAAGGAAAATCAGTTGACCAAACTCTATACAGATCTATGATCGGATCTTTGATGTATCTTACTGCATCTAGACCTGATATAATGTATGTTGTTTGTGTCTGTGCCAGGTACCAATCTGACCCGAAGGAATCTCATCTAATTGCTGTTAATCGAATATTCAGGTATCTTAAAGGAAAACTGGCTTTAGGGTTATGGTATCCTTATGAAGGAAGCTTCGAGTTACATGGATATACAGAGAGTGATTATGGGGGATGTTGCCAAGATCATAAATCTACGACGGCTGGCTGTCAGTTTTTAGGTCCCAGATTAATCTCATGGCAATGTAAGAAACAAACAAATGTCTATGTTTCAACCGTAGAAGTTGAGTACATTGCTGCATCAGCAGGATGTTCTCAAATCCTTTGGTTACAAAACCAACTGCTGGATTACGGCTTCAATTTTCTTAAAACCCCTATTTACATTGATAACACTGCTGTTATGTTTATACAACTAATCCTGTCCAGCACTCAAAAACAAACATATCAAAATTCGATATCATTTTCTCAGAGATAACTCTGAAAAGGTTTAATCATTTTGATTCAAATCGCAACTGAAAAACAGTTGGCTGACCTATTTACAAAAGCTTTTTACCAGGTCGATTTGAATATTTGGTCGAGTCAATTGGACTTATTAATCATGTTTAAAAACTGGTTTTGAGTTTAATTTAGTGTTTGATTCATTAAAAATGACAAGAACCCTCCCTTAGCTTAATCTTGAATATAGGGAAACTATCAAAGTTAACTGCCTGATTGTATATATTGTGTGTGTATGTTCAATAGAAAATAAAAAAGCAAATACAAAAATAGAAAATTGCAAAATCAAAATAGAAAAATATAAAACAAAAACACAAAAATAGAGTTTTTCTTTTAGTTAAGTGTTTAGACTGAATCTGTCTTTGCAATTTGTGAGAAATGATAGATACAATAGTTATGATCAGTTGCATACTTCACTCGCTTCTAAAGTCTGACTTGATTAGATATGATGTGCAGGTAAGCTCATGCAATTATACTGAAAAAGTAAATTCTTATGATCAAACTAAATAATCATGCATTCATGTTTATCCATTTTAGTACCAATGAGTAGTGTTGACTTCTCAGACTGATTGCTGTTAAGTCATAAACTCACACCTGGTGGTGATATGAATAACCATTGAGCTCTAATAATTTAAAGCATCTATTCACTTCTCTATTATGAGTCATCATAGACCTGAAGTGATGAGATATCCTCTATTGTAAGTCATTACAGACCTGGATATTCTCACTTGATGCAAAAGATGCCAATGCGCATACTCAAAACATGAGATCTGGTTATAAGTATATGTCAGGTTAACAAGTTGAGAAAAGTGATTTCTTGCATATCTTGATGAGGTTGAACTCCCTAAGTCTAAGTGTGACTTACATAATGTCATATCTAATCGTACCATAATCAATCCAAGAATTGAAAAAATAAGTGTGTTGAGTATCTTGCCAAAAGCACTCATTTTCTGTCCTTAGATCTCGTGTCTCCTTTGCTGCAGAAATACTGACCTGGAACACATTTGATCAGGATTTAATCACTGTCTATGACTATCCATCATTTTGTTTTATTTTAATGTGCTGATCTTAACAAATATGATCGCACTGCAGGCATGTGATTCAATTGTATATAGTAGATTTTTTATCTGCTTTATTTTTGATTTTTTGCAAGATTTTCTGTGTGCAGAGATGTTGATAATGATTAATATTCTCTTTTTACAAAATCAAAGAAACTTCTAAGTTTGTAAAACTTAAAAGTTTAAGGGGAGTAAAAATGAAAAAGAGAAAATAATTGATTTTCAAAATGTGAAAAAGAAATAAAAAATAAAGTGTTTTGGATGAAAGGATGAAGCTGATATTTCGAGCATGTACGTGTTTGATATGATGTAAAAATAAACCTGAAAAAGAATTCAAATTCAGTGGAAGAGGCTTTTTGCAAACAAAATGGGATTATTTGTGTGTAAAAATTAAATAGAGACTAAAATGAAAGGAAATTAATTTTTGAAAATTTAAAATAAAATAATGGTCAAAAACAAAAAATAAAAATTTTGAATGTCAAAATGTTAAAATTGAGGGAAATTAATGAAAATTTGAGTGATAGTCAAACAATTTTAATTAAGAGTTGAAAAATTGAGTGTGAACAGTGCTAATGTGTTTAAACAGTGTTCAATAGATGATGAGAAAAATTACAATGTCAAGACTTATGGAAGTATCCTCATGCGCCTGAATAGTACTCTTAAGTCCAATTCAAGAGTATGGTGAATTTCAGAAATTTGCACAAGTGTTGGACGTTTCAAACAAGCTCATGCGCCTAAACAGTTGTCATGTATCTGAAAAATTGGTTAAGTGTTGGGCGTATTATCTATGCCCATACGCCTAAACAGTACCGGACTTCCAAGGGTTAGACGTTTGAAGTGAAAATTACCAAGTGTTGGGCGTTTCATCTAGTCTCATGCCCTGAACAGTGCCCAAGCGCCTATACAGTGCCCATGCGTATAAACCTCATGCACACAAAGAGTGCTCATGCGCCTAAATACTTAGTGTAAAATTCATTCTCATGAGCATAAACAGTGCTCATGCGCCTAAAAATTTTCACTGGTATAAATACAACACTTGTGATTTCAGTTCTTCATTCTCTCACAAACACTCTGAACATAGCACCCGATACTCTCAAACCTTCAATTCACCATTTCATCATCATCGATTGTTTTAGTTTAAATCTTGTAATCAACAGATTGTTTCATTGATTCTAAACATGGCTGAACTCGAATTTGAACATAAACACAATGTAGCTACATTTCTTGATGAAGATGTTCGTGAAACTACAGGATATGAAGAGATGATAAGATTCTTATTAAGGTCTAAGTACGTGTATGCCATGTGTTACCGACCCGTGATCTATGCTAGATTAATCAAGAGAATTTGGCACATTGCTGAAATTGAACAAGATGAGCTGGTAGAAAGGTGTAAGAGGATTCATTACAAATGAAAGAATGATAGAAGTATCTGAACAATCCATTAGAGAAGCTCTAAGGATGGGAGATAATGATCCATAAGATTTGGCAGAATTTACTTTTAATGAGTGTAGAGAAATTTTTATTGCCATGGGTCATCCGGACAATTTCCCAAAGAAGCAATTTTTCCGAGCCAGAGTATACAATCACTGGAAACTTCTTTGTTATATCTTCTAACACTATATGTCAAAAAGAAGTGCTGGAGGGAACTCATTTCCAGTTGATATAGCTTCTCCTATTGTAGCCATTGCAACAAATAGAAGATTTAACATGGCTAGATGGATTCTTAATAGATTTGTATGTAACTTGGAAAAAGGGATCAGAAACAAATACTTGATGTACCCAAAATTTTTGCAAATGATTATTAATGAAGCTAATCTAGATTTCCATGTTTATGGAGTTGGTGGTGAAAGACTGATTCTTGAGCACATGAATGAAACCTCATACAAAAGACTGGCAATGATCACTGGTGCTCAAAATATTCCTTTGTTTGAATATATGAGAGCAATTGCTCAAGATGAAGTAACATAAATGAATAGCATTTTCATTTGATTGAAGATGAACCAGTAGATCCAAATGATCTATTGAAGAAAATCCTCAAGATCTATCTGATAATGATGATGAAGATAATGATGAAAATGATGAAAATGATGATCAAGATGTTGATGATGAATGTTCTAGTTCAACTGATGATGATACTGATGATGGTAATGATGTAGAAGAAGTACATGAAGAAGTTCATGAAGTTGAACAAATTGAAGATGTAAATGAAGAAAGTCAAAATGTTGATGAGATTGTGGAATTGATTGAAGAAGTTGTTGAAACTGAAGATCAACATGAAGTTGAAGATGATTTTCAAAATTTCAAAACCTTTGAGTCTGTTATACCAGATGAAAGTGAAAGGATAAGTCAACAGGTTACAAATTTGACTGAGGAGAAAAATACTCAGCAGATGATTGATGATTTGAAAGAAGAAAATTCCAAGCAACAGAAGCTTATTGAGAAGTTAAAAGAAGAAAATGAGAAATTAAAAGAGGAACTATTAAAAAAAGGATCTAGTGATTGCTAAGCTTGAAAAAGACAAAGAAACAAATTTGAAAAATTTTGAAGTGATGCTGAAAGATTACGATTTAATGGAAGAAAAGTTCAAGAAGTTGAAAGAAATAATGAATCATTGAAGGAAGAATTTGAAAGAATGAAGGAAAGTGTGAAGTCTCCATCTCCTGAAGTGATGATTCTTATTGAAGTTAATCTAATAGATATTGAAAGAATTTCTAAAGTTGATAAAGGAAAACGAAGATTGATGATACTGATATGTTAGTTCTTGCTGAATCTTCATCTAAGCCTGAGTCAAAATTACAAAAGATTACGTCTGAATCTGTTAGCCAAGAAGGTGAAGAAACAGAATCCAAGAGACAATTAAAGCTCTTGATGACATAGAAACAGAGTTTGATGATGCATGGTATGATGAGGTATTGGAAGATAAAGATATTATGGAAGCAAACTACTCACCGATTGAAGAAACAACAGAAGATATACCTATTGATGTTGAAGATAGGTATAATTACTTGGTCAAGATGAAGTACAACCGAGTATTTTTAGATGGTTTGACTGTTTCTCAAATAAATGAGAGTATGAAAAGTGCATAACTGCTGAATCTATTGCACCTGTGGATCCAGATGAGATTGTTTTAGAACATGGTGAATGGAATCCTCTGTAGGAAAGTATTAATATTGAGGAACTTTCATATTCAGAATTACATCACCAAGAAAGAAGCTAAACAGATAACAAGCTGAATCATTAAGGAACTTCGTAAAGAGTTTCCAAGAGACAGAAAGACAAAACAACAGAATGATTGTGCTTGATATGGATAACCCATAATATCTTGAGATTACAAAAAGAACAAAGATATTGAAGCCTCATGAGATCAAAAATATGGAATTGATGAGCAGTAGCCATGAAAGAAGGAAAGAACTAATGAAGATGTTTCCTGAATCAGAAAAAACAAGCTTATCAAGTGCCCATTGAGCAGAAACAGCTTTGGAACAAAGCAAGAACAGCTGGTGACTTAGTACGAAATGTCTTGCAAAAAGGACAATCTATCTCTGAATTGCTAAACACAATGATTGTTCCTGACACAACAAAGAATGTAAAGATAGTAGCTTGGAAGTATGACGAAATCTTTGATGCATTTTTGATTAAAGGAGTAAATGCTATATGTGATGTCTATCACTTTTACTAGAGCATCATTGAACTTCTAGTTCAAGGCTTGAAAGAGTTAAACAGATTGCCTTTGATTAACCCAACAAAAGCAAGTCGTGTGAAAATTTTGTACAGTTGTTAAATCGAGGCATATCAAGAATGAGTTCGTTTCTGTAAACTCGTTGTGATCAAGAAGACAAAGAATATTTTAAGTCATTAAAAAGCAAAAGAAAAGATGGTGATAAATCTGAAAAAGAAGAAGAAAAATTCCTGGATGCATATAGTGACCATTTTTTGAGTAGGTTACTAACCCAGGAGTGAAAATTATTGATGGAACTCAAACAACAAAACCAATTTTGAGATGGTTTTACAACGTTGACACTTTTGAGTTGAAACTTGTTCGAAACCTTGACGATTGGGATAAAGACATGATCTCAATGTTTGGAGTATTTGAGCTTGAATTGTTACATCCAAGTTACATCTCATTTCTATCAGTACAAACATTTGAGCATATTTCTTTAGAAGTTGCTGAAATTGACAAGAAATATTTCATGACGATCATTAAAGTAATGGATGCTGCAATGGAAAGGATTGCATTACGCAAAGCGTTAGCGTATGCAAACATTGTTAAGAAAGATATAAAGATGATTGAGTTCATGAGAATTTCTAGTAAAGGTGTGTTAGAGGTGCATTCTCAAGAGTATCCTAAACCATTGGAATTCTACGCGAACATTGACATTGCAGGTTTATCCAAGGAGACGCTGGAGAAGATGGACCAGATGGAGATCAAGACAAACGCATCAAAGCCTGAACAAGGAATACTTGCAGGTAAATTCAAATCAGCAATCCCAAAGGCATTAAAGGAACTCGAGCTTTACAAAGAGAAGCCGATGTTCAAGATCAAAGAAGAGCCTGAAGATTATTTTGAAGATTGAAGATTTGAAGACCGAAGACAATGTAATCTTAGGGGGAGTATTGTTAGACTCTTAGAAGATTAACATTTTGTCTTTGTATGTTTTTTTTGTCATAGTATAGGGACTTATTTGTAAATATATGTTCCTTAGTTTCTTGATAGTATATATAGGATATTTTATGTAGGACTTATTTGTAAATATATGTTCCTTAGTTTCTTGATAGTATATATAGGATATTTTATGTATGTGCAGACTAGACAAGACGAGATTGAGACAACAGATAAGAAACAATTAGAATCAGTTGAACGAACTATAACCCTACACATTGTATCCGTGCATTTGCTATCAATGAATCCTATGAATTTTTTGATGTAATTGCATGTGTTTAATTACTTTGTGTTTGTTTTGATTATTGCATCACGAAATCATCACAGATTCGATCCTTTTGAACAGATCAGTTTATATGCATTTCAGTCCCAAAACAAGTTTAAAACAGTGATGAGCTCAAAATGGATCGATCTGTGATGATATCGTGATACAATTCAATCAAAACAAATAGAAGTAATCAAATCTAAGCAAACATATCACAAAAATTCATAGTTTCATTGATAGAATGCATAGAGAATACAAGTGTAGAAAGAAAACAGTTACAATTCGTTAGATGAATATCTATCTCTCTGTTTCTACACATACCTTATCTATGATATTTATACTATCAATACACAAGAAACAATATTTACATAAAAGTCCCTATACTATGACAAAAAATAAAAGACACACAAAGAAAAATGTTAATCTTTAAAGAAGCATCTACAATACTCCCCCTAAGATTTACATGTCTTCAGTCTTCAAAATCTTTAGTCTTCAAATCTCTTTCTTCAATCTTTGATCTTCTTTCTTCAGTCTTCTTTCTTCAGTCCTTATCTTTAATCTTTAATCTTCTTTCTTCAGTCTTCTTTCTTCAGTCTTTATCTTCAATCTTTCTTCCATTGAATCAAAATCTGTCATCATTAACTCAAAAGTCTTCATATTATCATTTCGACTTTTTCTCAACTCATCAATTAACTTGTCTTTCTCTTTCATTTCTTCAATCAAACCTTCATTGACAGCTTTCAAATCTTCAATTATTTTTAATTGATTCAACTTTTCTTCATTCAATTCATCAATCTTCTTTTGTAAATTTTCTTCTTCAGTTAATACAAACTGATCATTATGCTCTACCTTTTCTTCAATCATACTTGCAATTTCTTCAATAGATTGTTCTTCACCTTGATTAATTTCTTCAGTATCCTCATCATGAATCTCTTCAGTAGCTTGGTCAATTTCTTGTACATCTTCCTCACTTTCATCATGAATTTTTTCAGTAACTTGCTCAGTTTCATCTACATCATCATGTATATCTTCATGATCTTCTTCAATAACTTGCTCAGCTTCTTGTATAATAACATCATGATCTATTCCCATTTCATCACCATCATGACCACTATCATCATCATCATCAGAGATGAAAATCAACACACAATCAACAGATGATGAGAACTTTGATTTGAATGAACAAACTGAGTCAAAATCAAGTCCATATTATCATTCAAGCATCAATTTCAGTTCATTTAGTCATTTTAACAATCAATTTACAGATTTGCAAACAATTTAGGTTTTCAAACACCCGAATAGGGTCGAAATGCCTAGCTTAAATCAACCTGTAAATCACGATATCAGTGATTTTGATCATGAACTTACATTTAGAATTAAGCACAAAGATCTTTGAATACAAGAGTAACTCAGAAATCGATCAAAATGAGGAATAAGGGTTTATTGGAAGCACACTGGGTTCGAAGGCTTAAGAGTTCAGGGGAATTTGGAAAATGAATCAGAAAACACAAAGTGTTGTTTATATACCAAGTGAAAAATTTTAGGCGCATGAGCACTGTTTATACGCATGAGGTCAGGCGCATGAACACTGTTTATGCGGATGGAGATGATTTTTACACTAAGTATTTAGGCGCATGAGCACTGTTTGTACGCCTGGGCTTAGGCCCATGAGCACTGTTTAGAAACATAAGCACTGTGTAGGCGCTTTTGCACTGTTCAGGCGCATGAGCTTAGCTGAAACGCCCAATACTTGACACTTGTTTACACTTGGAAGCATGGGAACTGTTTAGGCGTATGGGAAGGATAAAACGCCCAACACTTCAAACACATTTTCAGACTTAAGACAACTGTTTAGACGCATGAAGTTATCTGAAACGTCCAACACTTGTACAAATCTTGAAAAATCATCATGCTCCTAATCCTGGACTTATGAACACTGTTTAGACATATTAGCACTGTTCACATACTAATATTAAAACAGTTAATCAAATTTTGACTTCAATTAGTCAAATTTTGACTTTCACCCAAAATGTTCATAATATACCCTCAATTTTGAACATTTGACTTTTAATTTTTTTAATTTTATTTTGAAATTTTTATTTTTATTTTTGACCTTTTTATTTTTTATTTAATTTTTCAAAATATGTTCCAGTCATTTTAGTCACTAATTTTTAACGAAAAATCTCATTTAACTTTAGCAAGAAGCTTTTTCATTGAAAATGTTTTTCAGGTTCATTTTTACATTTTGTTACACACATATGCTTGAACATATGTAGCATTATCCTTTCCATCCAAAACATTAGATTTTGATTTTTCATGATGTTTCATATCTTGAAATTTGTCATTCAATTTTCTTAGACACTGTTTAAACTCGTTTTACTCCCCCTAAACTTTTAAGTTTGATTAAACTTAGAAGTTTCTTGAATTTGGTCACATGAAGACCACACTAATCATTGTTAAATTGCCTGCACACAGAAAACATGCAAAAATCAAAATGAAAGTAGAATAAAATCCTAATATTCACAATGAATCATGTCTGCAGTGAGATCATATTAGCAGTGATCAGCACATTGAAATAAGAAAAATGATGGATAGTCACAGACAGTGATTAAATCCTGATCAAGTGTGTTCCAGGTCAGCATTTCTGCAGCAAAGGAGACACGAGATCTAAGGACAGAAAATGAGTGCTTTTGGCAAGGTACTCCGCAAACTTACTTTTTCAACTCTTGGATTTCTTAAGGTTAGATTAGATATGACATTATGTGAGTCACACTTAGACTTAGAGAGATTAATTCTCATAAAGATATGCAAGAAGTCACTATTCTCAACTTGTTAACCTGACATATACTATAACCAGATCTCATTTGATGTTTCTTCATATTGGCATCTTGTTGCATTAGTGAAAATATCCAGGTCTGTAATCACTTACAACAGAGGATATGTCATCACTTCAGGTCTATGATGACTCATAACAGAGAAGTGTTAGATGCATTGAATAATTAGAGTTCAATGGTTATTCATTGCCATCAGGTGTGAGATTTTGTCTTAACAAGCAATCAATTTGAGAAATCAAAACTACTCATTAATGCTAAGATAGACATACATGAATGCATGAGTGATTTAGTTTAATCACAAGAATTTACTTTTTTAGTCTAATTGCATGAGCTTACCTGCACATCATATCTGATCATGTCAGACTTTAGTCGAAAGCGAAGTATGCAATTGATCATACTTATGTACTATCATTTCTCACGTATTGCAAAACAAATTCATTCTTATATAATTAATAAGGAAAGACACTATTTTTGTGATTTTTGATTTTATATTTTTATCTTTTGATTTTCAATTTTTTTTTTTTTGTATTTGATTTTTTTTTCTAATAAACATGCACACACAAAAATACAATCAGGCAATTAACTTGGCAAGTTCTCTGACTATGTCATATTCATATAAGGGAGGGTTCTGATCATATTTAGATGCAATTAACTAAAAGACTCAAAAACCAGTTTTAAGTGTGGTTAATAAGACCAATCGACTCAACCAATACTCAAACCGTCCTGGTAAGAAGGCTTTAGTAAAAAGGTCGGCCAACTATTTTTTAGTAGCAATTTGAATCAATATGATTAAATCTTTTTCAGAGTTATCTCTGAGAAAATGATATCAAATTTCGATATGTTTGGTTTTAGAATGTTGGACAGGATTAGCTATAATGAACATAGCAGCTGTGTTATCAATGTAAATAGGTGTTTTAAGAAAGTTGAACCCGTAATCCAGCAGTTGGTTTTGTAACCAAAGGATTTGAGAACATCCTGCTGAAGCAGCAATGTACTAGCTTCTGCAGTAGAAACAGAGACATTTGTTTGTTTCTTGCATTGCCACGAGACTAATCTAGGTCCTAAAAATTGACACCCACCCGTTGTTGATTTTCTATCTTGACAACATCCGCCATAACCACTATCAGTATACCCATGTAACTCAAAGTTTCCTTCGTAAGAATACCATAGCCCTAAAGCTGGTTTACCTTTGAGATACCTGAATATTCTTTTGACAGCAATTAAGTGGGATTCTTTTGGGTCTGATTGATACCTTGCACAGACACAAATAGCATACATAATGTTTGGTCTAGATGCAGTGAGATACGTCAAAGAACCAATCATCGATTTGTATAATGTTTGGTCTACTGATTTTCCTTTCGGATCAGGCTCAATCTTGGTGTTTATGTCAGCTGGAGTTCTGATGGACTGACAATCTTGCAGCTTAAATTTCTTCAAGAGTTTGTCGACAAATTTCTCTTGGTTGATAAAAATACCATCTGCAGATTGCTTAACTTGTAGTCCAAGAAAGAAATTTATCACTCCCATAGAAGTCATTTGAAATTGAGATTTCATGATTTCTTCGAATTCATTGCATATTTTTAGACCTGTAGAACCAAATATGATATTATCAACATACACTTGTACACATAAGAGATCATCAACATCCTTCTTTATGAATAAAGTTGGATCGATTTTCTCTTACTGTATCCATGTTGGATTAAGTACTGTGACAATATCTCATACCAGATTCTAGGGGCTTGATGTAGTCCATATAAGGCTTTGCTCAATTTGTACACACAATATGGATATGTAGCATCTTCAAAACCTGGAGGTTGCTTCACGTACACATCATTGGTGATAGAACCATACAAAAATGCACCCTTTACGTCCATTTGATACACTTTAAATTTCATGAAAGAGGCATAAGCCAGGAAGACACGAATAGATTCATGTCTTGCAACTGGAACAAATACTTCATCATAATCAATACCTTCTTCTTGAGTGTATCCTTGTGCAACTAATCTCGCTTTATTTAGGATAACAATTCCTCGATCTTCAGTTTTATTTCTAAACAACCATTTTGTGCCTATAGAATTTTCTCCTTTAGGTAAATCCACCAGATTCCACACTTCTTGTTTACGGAACTGTAATAATTCTTCTTGCATAGCCTCGATCCAACCATTGTCCTTTAACGCTTCGGAAATGTTTTTAGGAATAATTTGAGAAAGAAAGCAAGAGTATAAGCAGACATTTGCTTGTTCTGATTTACTTCTTGTCGTTCTCTCACTCAAAGGATCAATAATCTGAGATGTGGGATGGTTCTTGTGAATACGAGATGTCAAAATCTCATCTCCTTGAACATGAACATCTAGATTGGTTTGATTCATGTTGGAAAGCTGATGCAATAGGCTTGAAGAATGTGGATTGAAATTGGGAACTTGAGTCGGTGAGTTGATAAAGTAATCAAGATTAACAGAATTAACTACATCACCAGAGATAGATGATGTTCCAGACTCAGGTTGTACAATTTCTGTACCATCATTAGGAATTGGTTGTGACATATCTTGGTTTTCTGAAACAGAATGATCATTAACTTGATAAGACTGATCATCATTATTAGACTGAATAATAGAATCTCTAACAAAAGAAAAGAAGGGATAGTCTGAGCTTGAATCATCTGCATCGTCAGAATCCGAATTGTCACTAAATGAACCGAGATCTCCTTGAATTTTCTTTTCACCTGTAGAATCAAGCAAGTTAGATTGATTAAACAAGTTGGATTGAAAAGAGTTTGACAATGAATCTAAATCAAATAACCATGCAGGACCATTTGACACTAATGGAAAAGAGTTTTCAAGAAATTTAACATTGAATGTTTCAACTATAACATTAGTCCTAGAGTTATAAACTCGATAAGCCTTTGAAACAGATGAATATCCAACGAAAAATCCATCATCAGATTTTGATTCAAATTTTCCTAAATAATCACTTGAATTCAGAATCATAACTGGACAACCAAAAGATTTAAGAAAATCTATATTTGGTTTCCTGCCAAACATTAACTCATATGGAGTTTTCAGTTTGTCTTTAACAATTAACGAACGATTATGAACAAAACATGCAGTTGATATTGCTTCATCCCAGAATGTGATCAGAATTTTAGCATCAGCTAACATGGATCGTGCTGCTTCAATCAATGTTCGGTTCTTCCTTTTAGCAACTCCGTTTTGTTGAGGAGTTCTAGGAGCACTGAACTGATGAGCTATTCCTTTTTCTATACAAAACATGTCAAGAGTTAGATTTTTGAATTCCGTCCCATTATCACTCCTAAATATTTTTACTTTTTGATCAAGTTGATTTTCTACTTTTATGATGAATTCTTTTATTAATTCAGCCGTTGCAGATTTAGCATTTAGAAAGAAAACCCATGAAAATCTTGTATAGTCACAATGATAACTAAACAGTAAGGTTTTCTTCCAATACTCTTCACGTTGGTTGGTCCAAAAAGGTCCATATGCAACAACTGAAGGGGTTTGGAATTTGAGTTTATCAGCTTGGACTTATAAGACGCTCTGTGCTGTTTCCCCTTTAAACATGCTGAGCATAAATCAGTTGTGGCAAACTTCTTTATGGAACGCCAATAACATGATTTCCCGCAACAAGCTTGTTCATATTCTTGAAGTTGGAATGTCCAAGACGTCTATGCCAAAGCTGGCCTTCATCATTTGATGCTTTAGCAAAGAGACAAGTTGTTTCTGTAGAAGTGTCCACTTGAGACATATCCAGTTTGTATACGTCACGGTCTCTGACAGCTTTAACAACCACGCAATCCTTGCTTATCTGAAATCCTGGATTCAAGATATAATAGAAAGAATCATCAAAAAGTATAGAGTAGGATTTATCACAAATTTGAGATACGCTTAACAAATTAAAGTTCAACTGTGAACAGAAGTTGACTTTATCAAAGCTTATAATCCTGTTGGATACTGTTCCTTCTCCGGTTATTTTTCCTCCCGCATCACCACCAAAGGCGACATGCGTTCCATCTTTTAACTTAAAATCTTGTAATAAGGCCTGATTGCCTGTCATATGCCGGCTACACCCGCTATCCACATACCAAGTATTTATTGGTCTTCTCGGGTGTACCTTCAAAACAAAACAATTTAAGGTGAATTATCTACCCAAGCCGAGATGGTCTTGGGTTTTCTAAACTTATCAACAATAAATTGTTTGAAATGAAGTTTGTTTACATCAGGCTTATTTTTAGTGAATTTACCAATTCTGTTATTATTCACAAATTTTTTTATTTGGAAAATTCATACTTTTTGAATGATCATTTTTGAAAAACTTTTATTTTCAAAATTTTTATTATTCATTCTTATAGACCTTGGAATGAATTGATCTTTAACATATTTTTTTGGTCTCACAGGATCATTCTTTTTGAAAAATCTCAATCCTAAGGAAGGTTGGTTTGTTAATCTTTGAAACCCAACATTTTTATTTCTTTTATATTGAGGATTAACATAACTTTGCTCACTGGTGAAGTAGCAAATCGTTTTCTTGATGAACTCTTTTGAAAGTAACAATTTTTAGTATTATGAGTCCGTTCATCACAGTATGTACAGTACTTATTAAAATAGCACTCTGATGTTGAGTGATTTCTCATGTCGCATATGTGATAATACTTGTTGAAAAAGCATTCAGCAGTGTTGTGATTGTACATGTCACATATTTCGCAGTACCTCTGTGGAGTTTTAAACAATTGTTTATTAACTTTTGATGTTGACGCAACATTTGTTCCTTGTTTAGATTTAGGCGTCAAAAAGTTAATCTTTTGTTTTTGATTTGACAAATTTTTTTTTTTGATTTGACATAATTTTCTTTTGCACATTTTGTTTTGTCTTTTGAACATGAACTTCATTCTTTGTTTCCTTAGATACAAATCATTTAACGACAGCGGAAGACTTAGAATCTGAACCTGTTTTAAGATCAGAGGTTGATTTGTTCTTAGGAGTTTGCTTAACATCTTCAATTGAATTCATGTTTAACATACCAGCAGACACAAATTTAATTGGTTTAAATTTATTTGTTTGATTTATTGTCTGTGTCTGATTTTCTTTAATTTGATCATTTTTAGCTTTAGTATTTTCTTTAATTTGATCATTTTTAGCTTTATTCATTTTTCTTCTTCTTCTCTGGTTCCTTGATTTTGTGGAAACTTGATTTTACTTGAGATTGAACATCTTCAGTGGAAGATTCTTTTTCATTTTCTTTCTTTTTTGGTCCTTTTGCCATTTAATAAATTCAGGATTATTTAGACCATATGAGTTAGAATCTTCTGATGTTACTTCTTCTTGTTTAGCTTTATCTTTGGTTTTGGACTTTTGGTTATCATTTTTAGTAATTACTTCCTCCAAGACAGATTCTTTTGGAACAAAAATTTTCTTGCTTTTTGGTCTTGGTTCATAAGATTTAACTTTAACCGGATGACGTTTTTGATCTTTTCTGTATCCTTTTCTTCAAAAATTTCTACATTAGCTTTCTCTTCTTCATTATCAGAAATCTTGTTCTTGTTTTGGAAAGCTTTGAGTTTTGCCTTATTCTCAGGAGAGTGATCGTGTGTATTAAAGTTTTCTGGCAAAGTGTTAGTTATAGATTCAGGCATTGGTTCATGAGTGAAACCTAATCCTGCTTTTTGTTTATCTTTTCTTTCACTTACCAGTTGTTCCACGATTGTTTTGGAACTTTTGACTTTAGCAAGATCAACTTGAGTAGCAGCATGTGCTATTTTCTCTTGTTCTAAGTTCTTGGTCATTTCTTCAAGTTGTTTTGAAACTATTTCTAGTTCTTTCAAATTTTTGTTCCATGAATTTTGTAAAGAAATGATCTTTTCATCTGACACTTTGTGATCATTTTTGAGTTTTTTATGCATCAATTCCTCTTGCTTTAGTTTTTCACATATTTTATATGAGTAATTTCTATAGTATTCAACATGTTCAAAGCAATATTTTGTGCATAGTTTTCTCTTACTTCTGATGGCATTTCAGGATATTTAGGAGGAGAGGTCTCAGAGTTAAAATTTTCAACCTTTGGTTGATCAACTGTGCCATCAATGCAACTTCTTCTGAATCCTCTTTAGGATCTGACTTGTCACTCCAGTCATATTCTTCTTCTTCATTCTCAGAATCATATTTAGCCTTTGGATCATTGTCGTCTGACCAATCTTCTCCTTGAACTTCTGCAATAAGGGATAAATTGGATGTTAGATCAGCAGTAAATTGCTCAGCATAAGCACTCCAATCATCTCCATCTTTAATATTGACAACTAGAGCTTTCTTAGGCTCTTCAGATGACTTAGATTCATCTTTTAGTTCAGGCATTGGTAAGCTTTGGTATGGTTTCTGTAATGTCTTCTGAGATGATTGTTGAAATTTCTGATTGCTTGAACTCGATTGGCCATTCCCTCCTTTGTTTCTAGGAGCTTTGCATTCTCTTGAAAAGTGGCCATAACTATTACAGTTGAAACACCTTGACTTAGACTTGTCAAATCCAATAGTCTTGTTAGCACTTGGCTTGTAGTTCCTGTTAACATAAGAGTGTTTCTGAGTCCTGTATGCAATCATCACCATTTGCCAATTCAGATCCATTTCCTCCATGTCATCTGGGTCCATTTTGAATAAGTCCTGCAAAACAAAATCTAATTGAGTTAAATGACTACCTTGATAAGCTTGAAAACTAGCCATAAAAGCAGTAAAAGCAGATTTGGACTCTTCATCCTGTAATAGGATGTTAATGACATCTTTAACATTGCTAGATTTAGCAGAGTTAACAGATGGAGTCTCATTTTGAGGTTTAGAACTTTGAGGCATAGGAGGAGACTGAGGTTGTGGCTCTGATGATAAGCAGGAGCACTTGTATAAGAAGAATCAGTAAAGAACCCTGCTCCTACAAACAGATCACCCTCTTCTTCAGGTAAACTCTCATTTTTAGCCATAAATGCATTTTCCACAGTACTTGCTGGAGATGCAACATATTTGTACTGAGACATTGAAGCTGCTCTGTCATTATTTCTTGAGCTTTCATCAATTTCAACAGACTCAATTTTGGCTATCAACAGATCAAGATCCATAGGAAATTTCTCAGTATGCTTTAACAGTGTAACTGTTTGCTTCCATGAAGATGGAAGAGCATTGAGAAGCCTAAAGTTTAGATCTTTTAGATCATTTTTGATGCCAGCAGTTGACATCTCAGTTGTAAGTTGTACAAATCTATTCATCATTTGGTTGATAGTTTCACCAGATAAATGCTCAAACAACTCTAATTGCCTCTTCAGTTTCTGCTTTTTGAGATCTTGAATCTCCTTACCACCTTCACAAATTATCTTCAAAGCTTTATACATGGTATATCCCGTTTGATATCCATCTAGTCTAGTTAGGACTTCAAGTGGTAATCCTTTACACATCAAAGAATATGCTTTTATATCATTCTTAACTTTCATTAAATCATCTCCCTGCAATCCATCTTCAGGGTATGGTTCTGGAGAGTCTTTAGTGTAGACAAATCCTCCATCAAGACCATCTAAAGTGATAGGAATGTGAGGTCCTCTTTCTATTGATTTTCATAGATCAGTATCAATAGAATTAAGGTGATGTTTCAGTCTAAGTGACCAATTCTTAAAATCAGCTATGTTCTTCAGTTTAGGAACTCTATTCTCTGAGTCTTCTGATATCAACATTTTTAATTTTGTATTTTAGAAAAAGATTTGTTTTTGTTGTTTTTAATTTTTTGAATTAAAACAATGAATTGAAAATATTTTTGGATTTTTAAGTTTTGAAAAATTTCTAAGTGTTGATGTTGATGCGCCTAAACAGTGATGAAGCGCCCAAACAGTCGACTTAGAAACGCCTAAGGGAATGCCTTAGAATAATTCTCAAAAACGCCCAATCTAAAATACGCCCGAACAGTTGTGAAACGCTCAGATTAAAAACGCCTCAACAGTTGTAATGCGCCTAGTCCACACTGGTAATACATCCCAACAGTGGTAAAACACCTGATCCAAAAATGCCTTAACAGTGCAAAAACGCCTAAACAGTTGTAAAGCGCCTAAGATTTAGGCAATTTTCAGTAGTGTTTTGACCTAATGTGCCAACTTCAACAGATTTAAACGAACTCAGATCTTCTAAAATCCTTCAAAACTTGATGAATTGAACTAAAATCCTCCAATTAGGTAGGAATTCGATCAATTAACAGTCCTTTAACTTCAATTTCATCAAATAACAATAACAATTTGATCTTTGGCTTGAAAATCAATTCGACTGATAAAGAACAAGTTCGAACACTGATTTGAACAATTCACTGAATTTGAACGAATTGAACTGAAAATTGTGATTCAATTCATGTTTCTAATGATGAAAGACAACTGAAATCAACAATTGTTAGATTGAATTGCTTATCAATCACAGATTCAAGTGATTCAAAAGTTTGACAGTTAGACAAACTCAAATCACTGAACCAACAACTCTGATACCATTTGATGAGCTCAAAATGGATCGATCTATGATGATATCGTGATACAATTCAATCAAAACAAACAAGTAATCAAATCTAAGCAAACATATCACAAAAATTCATAGTTTCATTGATAGAATGCATAGAGAATACAAGTGTAGAAAGAAAACAGTTACAATTCGTTAGATGAATATCTATCTCTCTATTTCTACACATACCTTATCTATGCTATTTATACTATCAATACACAAGGAACAATATTTACATAAAAGTTCCTATACTATGACAAAAAATAAAAGGTACACAAAGACAAATGTTAATCTTTAAAGAAGCATCTACAAATAGAAAAACCAGGGACCTAGAACTCACCTACAGCAGCCTTCGAGTAAAACTCCTCCAAACTCGAGAGCACTTGGAGTTCAAACACCTAAACACACAACTGAACATAGAGAAACACATAAGACTCGGTCCAAAAGCTAAAAATTCAGCTAAAACCGAACAAAACACACGAAAAGCTTACCTTCAAGTCGATCCTCTTCTTCTTCTCTCTAAAACCGATGGAAAACTCTGTTCCTCTTCTTTTTGCAGCCGAAGCAGTTGTGGAGCAGGGTAGTGGGTGGCCATGCCCACCTTTTAAACATACTAATAATAAAGTTTGCCTCTTGCACAACTTTAACCCCTTAACTTGGGCTATTTCACCTTTCATTCTTTATACTTATTTTTCTTTTTTTTTTTTTTTTTTTTGTAAATTTCTGGGTGTTACAAGTCTACCCCTCTTATATAGGTTTCATCCTTGAAACCTATCACTCCTCGATAGTTAAGGATAATGCTGTCTCATCTCTTCCTCGGTCTCCCATGTAGAGTCGGATCCCTTCCTGTTCCGCCACTGTACACGCACCGGTGGAACCACTTTATCCGCAGCCTCTTCTCTTTTCTGTCAATGATGGCCACCGGTTGCTCCATATAATTGAGCCGTTCATCTACCTCAATATCCTCTAGTGGCATAATCATGTCCTCGTCGGCTAAGCACTTTCTCAGATAAGATACATGGAATGTTGGATGAATTCCACTTAACTCATCGGGTAGCTCCAACCTGTAGGCCACCTCTCCTACTCGAGCAATGATTCGGAAAGGTCCTATATACCTTGGGCTTAGCTTACCCTGCTTTCTGAACCAAATGATTCCCTTCCAAGGTGAAACCTTCAGGATAACTTTATCACCCACGTTGAATTCAATCGGTCTACGCCTCTTGTCAGAATACGACTTTTGCCTGTCTTTTGCCGCCTTCATAAAGGCCTTGATCTTCTCAACTTTTCAGTCGCAGCCTTGATCACTTCAACGCTCCCCAACTCCTTCTGTCTGATGTCACCCCAACATACGGGCGTTCTACACTTCCTACCGTATAGCATCTCATATGGTGGCATACCAATGCTGGCATGGTAACTGTTGTTGTATGAGAATTCAGCTAACGGTAATTGTTCATCCCAACTTCCTCCGAAATCAATGACGCATGCTCAGAGCATATCCTCAAGTGTCTGTATAGTTCTCTCTGACTGACCATCCGTCTGAGGATGATAAGCCGTACTGATGTGCAACCTCGTCCCCATCGCATCATGAAATCTCTTCCAAAACTTAGATGTAAACCGAGTGTCACAGTCAGACACGATAGACACTGGTACACCATGACGCATCATAATCTCTTTGATGAATAGATTGGCCAACCTCTTAGATGAATATGTCTCGCGGATTGGTAGAAAGTGAGCACTCTTTGTCAAACTGTCAACTATCACCCATATAGCATCGTACCCTCTTTCCATACGTGGTAACTTCATAATTAAGTCCATGGTGATGTGCTCCCATTTCCACTCAGGTACATCCAAAGGTTGGATCTTCCCATATGGCTTCGGATGCTCCGCCTTCACTTGCAAGCAGTAAGGCACTTGCTCACATACTCCGCTACGTCACGCTTCATACCCGCCACTAGTAATCTTTCTTTATATCATGATACATCTTCATAGCACCAAGATGAATTGAGTATTGAGTCTTATGAGCTTTATCCATGATTCGCCCACGTAGGTCTCCATAACGAGGGATCCACCTCCGCCCGAAGCGGGTTCTAACTCCGAGAGTGTTCTCACCTAACTTCGAGACTAGTCATTTCATTCTTTCTGAGTTGATTCGGTCTTCCTTCAGCGCCTCATCTTGAAATTCCTTGACCTGTGCCATCAGATTGGAGGTCATCACCAACTAGTAAGCTTTCACCCGGATTGGCTCGGGTCTCTCCTTTCAGCTAAGGGCATCCGCCACTACGTTGGCCTTGCCCGGATGGTAGTGGATCTCACAATCATAATCCTTGATCAACTCTTACCACATCCTTTGCCTCATGTTGAGGTCCTTCTACTCAAAAAAGTATTTCAAGCTCTTATGGTCAGTGAAGATAGTGCACTTCGTCTCGTACAAGTAGTGCCTCCATATCTTCAATGCAAAGACCACAACCGCTAGCTCCAAGTCATGAGTAGGGTAATTAGCCTCATGAATTTTCAACTGTCGGGACGCATAGGCTATAACCCTTCCCCATTGCATCAGCACGCAACCCAATCCTAAATAAGAAGCATCTGAATAGACCACCAAGTCTTCATTCCCTTTGGGTAACATCAAGACAAGAGCTTGAGTCAATCTTGTCTTTAACTCCTCAAAAGCATTCTCCTGTTCTAGACCCCATACAAACTCCACATCACTGCAGGTCAACTTGGTCAATGGTGAGGCTATCTTAGAAAAGTCTTGAATGAATCTCATGTAATATCCTGCCAAACCCAAGAAATTTCGGATCTCGGATGGCGTCTTTGGAGTCTTCCATTGCATCACCGCCTCCACCTTTGCCGAGTCTACCATGATCACTTCGGAATTTACCACATGACCTAAAAGCTGAACCTCACGCAACCAGAAAGCACACTTGGAGAACTTAGCATACACTTCTCTCTTCTAAGTGTCGCTAATACCTCACGAATTTGACCGGCATGCTCTTCTTCGCTCTTCGAATAAATCAGGATATCATCGATAAACACAATCATGATTTATCCAATATCGGCCGACACACCTGGTTCATCAAATCTATAAAGGCAGCTGGCGCATTAGTTAGACCAAAATACATAACAAGGAACTGATATTGTCCATAACGCATGCGAAAAGCTGTTTTGGAGATATCTTGCTCTTTCACCTTCATCTGTGGTAACCAGATTGGAGAGCTATTATTGAAAACCAACTGCCACCTTGGAGCTGATTAAACAAGTCATCAATTCTGGGTAGTGGTTATCGGTTCTTCACCGTCAACTTGTTTAACTCACGGTAGTCGATGCACATCCTCATACTACCATCCTTTTTCTTTACAAACAAGACCGGAGCACCCCAGGGAGAGATACTCGGTCGAATGAACCCTTTGTCCAACAACTCTTACAACTAAACCACCAGTTCCTTCATCTCAGACAGAGCCAATCGATACGGTGCATTGGCAATAGGTGAGCACCAGGTATCAAGTCGATCTAGAACTTGATCTCGCGGTCCAGTGGCACACCTGGTAAATCTTCTAGGAACACATCTGGAAAGTCACACATAACTGGTACGTCAGACAATTATGGTACTGACGCATCCACATCCTTCACGTAAGCCAGGTAGGCACTACATCCACGTTTCATGCACTTCTCTGCCATCACCATCGAAATCACCTTCGAAACCATAGTAATTCGATCACCGTAGATCGTCACCAAACTCCTATTAGGCGTAGTCATTTGATCATCTTCTTGCAACACATAATATTTGCCTCATAGGCTGCTAGCCAATCCATCCCTAGAATCACATCGAATCCACCTAGGGGCATCACAAATAATTTAACAGAGAACCTATGGCCTTCCAACTCTATGTCATAATTCTCTATCAGATCAGAAATCCTGGTAGACTTACCAATAGCAGTTTCTACATCAAAGGGCTCATCAATCTTTCTACTCCTAACACGCAACTTAGCACGGAAGGCAGCAGAAATAAAACTCTTACTAGCACCAGAATCGAATAAGACAAAGGCACAAGTTTGGTTTACTAGGAACGTACCTGACACGACATCGGGGTCCACCCTAGCCTCCTCCCGGGTCATTGTGAATGCTTTGGATTTTGCTCTCTGCCCATCATTCTCGGTCCCCTTCTTTGCCCTAGAACATTCAGCCCTCGGCTTCTTGCAATCCCTACTCAGATGGCCCTCTTCACCACAATTATAACATCTTACAACCCTGCACTCTCTTTCCATATGACCGGGCTTCCCACATTTGAAGCAGAGATTCATTCCCCACTTACACTCCCCTGTGTGTTCCTTCCGGCACTTACCACACCTCTTTATTCCCGTACCTGATGTTACTACCCTTCGATCATCCACCCTTGCCCTCTTGTTATTGGAGTGAAGCCACCAGACCAAACCGCTTCCCATTCCAGTTCCTGACATCACCACCCTTCTTACTCACCTCTACCACTGCCACCTCTCTCTCATCATACAGCCTCTCTGCCAGATCAACAACCGACCTAAAAGTACTCGGCCGGGCGGTGATCATGTGCCTGCGGATATTTGCCGGCAAACCCTAGATATACCTCTTGATCTTCATTGACACTGGCATCACCTGATCTGGCACCAGCCTTGCCATCTCATTGAACTTAGTAGTATACTGATGGCGTGTCACGGTTCTCGCCTCCAGCTGTAAGAACTCTCTGTCAATCTTGTTAAGGTCCTTATGAGGACAAAACTCCTTGATTACCATCTTCTTTAACTCACTCCACCTCATTCTCCCAATAGCCCTGCTGGCCTCAGCCTGGTCAATATTGTCCCGCCAACATAAAGCCCAGTCCACGAATGAGTGGGTAGCAAACTTCACCTTTTGATCCTCCCTA
This sequence comes from Flaveria sonorensis, assembly GCA_025506505.1. NCBI lineage: Eukaryota > Viridiplantae > Streptophyta > Magnoliopsida > Asterales > Asteraceae > Flaveria > Flaveria sonorensis. The sequence goes on from JACCIY010000337.1 coordinate 29,371, forward strand.
CATTCGCTGATGTCCAACACAGCCTCCATCTCCCTCACCCATCGATGAGCAGCAACAACATTCCTCTTACCATAAAAAGTTAGGGGCTTGCATCTTTGAAATGCCCCATAACTACACCCCTCGGCAGTTTCCTGTACCTCTTCCTCTTCCTTTTCATCACTGGAGACGACCATCTTGGTTTCTGGTTGCTCCCCTTCACCTGAACCTCTCCCAACAGTCCTCCTCCTCTCCTCCTTCTCTTTCTTTTCATCCTCCCTGACAGCACGAATAACCTTGGTCACCACAGACGGCAGGATCGTCTGCATGACTTGATGAACTTCCTCCACAACTGCCTCTTTCATAAAGGCTCTCAGATTAGCACTCTCATCACCGCCTTCCTGGTGATGAAGCCTGGGCTTTGCAGGAGCCATCTCAGCAGCCTTAGCCTTGTTCCTAGTGACACGTGGTCTAGCACCACGACCACCCTATACACCACCTCAAGAAGCCTTCGAAGATTTAACACCCTCCATCCTCTAAACACTATAAAATTCAAACACCAACACGGCCATTCAAGGTAATAGCTTAGATTATGTCAACTATAGTAAGTCCCTAATTACAATGGCCAGTTGTGATTATCCACTTACTTTACTCTTCATCCCCCAAGCATTTCCTATCCTGACTACATCAGTATCCAAATCTACTAAGGGCGCATAAATCAGATAGCACGCGCATATAATACCGGTTAACCTTAAGAAAATAAATTACCTGATGGCACGTAGCTACTTGGGCTGGCATCCTTCTATTTAGTCCCATTCTCAATTTAAGTTTAGGTTTTAAAATATTTACCCATTTCTCTTAAACTTTGGCTCTGATACCAACTTGTAAGGCCCTGTTCCGGGAACCCCACAGTTGGTCAACCCCACATTGGTCAATCACAACCTTATTTATAATAAGACAAATAAATTTCATAAAACATTGCAGCGGATTAATTTCAAAACCATTAATGCATTAATATTTGATGTTGACAAATAATACATCATTGTTTAAAAAGAGTTACAAAAGAATATTCAGTTGTATTCCAAACAACAACATTATCATGCATGAAATGGATGCCAGTCTTTGCCCGCCAAGTAGCTTCACCCTGTGCCATCCTTAGCAACAAGCTACCTGCCAACTGTAAATGCATAAAAAGTCAGCGTTGCTGAGTGAGTTCTAGTTTTAAAAAATAAAATACTTTACCTTTAGTAAAAACTTTCCTTTACATCCGTTGTGATCACAAACATACATACTCTTGATAATATCATTATTATATTATATCATCGTTCATAATCGTTCGTTTCGCACTTTTTCATTATCTTTCACTTCTATCTAGATCCTATTATAAGCTATGCCCCATCATTAGGCACTAAGCCACCTCAGTCTTGGGGTTAAGCGACAAGGATCCCGTTTCACACGTATGGATCAGTCACCAAGACTGACCCCCCTGTGCGTACCCTCATGAGTTAGCCAAGATCACACTCTACATCGCACACAGTTGAGCTAACAACTCTTCAATGAGTTGTGAACCTCTTTAAATTTGCTTGCAAGACTTTCATTCATTCCTTATGTTCCACTTTTCATTATCTCTAATCTTTCGCTCCTTTTAAGATAATACTTTACGTATAAGAGCATTAACACACCATGTAAAGTCACGTAATAATACGTAATAAGAAACATCAATAACAGACCAAAAACATGCGTAACATGAACAAACATAAAACACAAAACATTCCAGAGCTTAATCATTATTTATATTTCCCAAGATTTCATAAAAACCTAAGTCAAATTAGGCGCATGAGCACTATATGGGCGCATGGGCATTATGCTGGCGCACGAGCAGTTGGGCGCATGATAATACTTGGGCGCATGGGAAAAACTAGGCGCATGGGTACTATGCAGGCGCATGGGCAGTTGGGTGCATGGAACATTTGGCACATGGAAAACTTAGGCGCATGGGCAAAACTTAGGCGCATGGGCAAAAACTTAGGTGCATGGGTAATATGCAGGCGCACGGGTGAGTGTTAGGCGCATGGGCAAAGTGTTAGGCGCATAGGCAGTTTACCAGTTCTAACTTATACTAATTTCAGTCCCATTCATCATCCTAACATATTCTTAGCCCAAATATAGCATACTAACTACTTAGAACAAGCATACAACCACATAACTCAGTCAAAACATCACAAACACACACACCCACGTAAAACAGGGGTGAACATATGGTTCCAACACAATGTGAATTGTAAAATGATAGTTTATATGCATATAGAAAAACCAGGGACCTAGAACTCACCTACAGTAGCCTTCAAGTAAAACTCCCCCAAACTCGAGAGCACTTGGAGTTCAAACACTAAAAACACCAAAAAAACACACAACGAACACAGAGAAACACATAAGACTCAGTCCAAAAGCTAAAAATCAGCTGAAACAAACAAAACACACGAAAAGCTTACCTTCAAGTCGATCCTCCTCTTCTTCTCTCTAAAACTGATGGAACATTTGTTCCTCTTCTTTTTGCAGCAGCCGAAGCAGTTAGTGGAGCAGGGTAGTGGGTGGCCATGCCCACCTTTTAAACATAATAATAATAAAGTTTGTCTCTTACACAACATTAACCCCTTAACTTGGGTTATTTCACCTTTGTTTCTTTATACTTATCTTTTCTTTTCTTTTTTTTTTTTAAAATTTCCGGGTGTTACAGAACTCCAGGTTTGCTCTCAGGTTTGTTGTGGGTTGCTGGAAAGCTGGTTAAGGTGAGTTCTAGATCCCTTTTTTTTTACTTGTTTTCTACTTGTTGGGGCTGATATGTGTACTGAAAATGATGTTACTGGACAACTGTGTTTTCTACTACTAAAAATGACTTTTTACAAAAATGTATGCGTTTTAAAGATTTCTTCGATGTTAATGGTTGTTTATGATCATCTGAGTGTGAATCTGATAGATCTATTTAATTAATGTTTAAAGATGTTGTTTGGGACTAGAATTCACCTAGGTGGGATATAGTGCTAGTGACTCTCTGCTATGGGCCTTGCATGTTCGTTGTGGACAATTGGGAAGGGTTGTAATGTTGTCCGCTATGGACACTAACTATCCGCTGTGGACACTTAAGCATATAGACTGTCCGCTGTGAACTTTTAAGTCATCTGTTGTTGTGGACGTCGATCGTCCACCGTGGACTTTGGTCGTCCAACGTGGACTTTAGTCATCCGCTGTGAACACACTTAGTGCTCAGTTCGTCCGCTGTGGACTTTGGTTGTCCGCTGTGGACTTGGTGGCTGTCCGCTATAGACACTTAGCATTTAAGTCTCCGTTGTAAACCTTATTCATGCGCTATAAACACTTAAGTTTATCCTGAAATTCTGGAGATAGAATTTAAGTGTTAAGTACCAATGTTTAATGGAAGATTATGTTTGTTTAATGTTTTAATGATTATCATTTTCTTATGATGCTATATGATTTTACGATGTATTATGATGCCTTAAACTATTTTCTCTTACGATGACAAAGATTTTATGAAAGCTTTACTTGAATGTTATGTGTGTAATAAGTAAAGTATTATGTAAAAAAAGGGAAAGATAATGTCAACGAAAGTGAAACCTAAAGAACAAATGAAAGTCTTGCAAGCAAAATGAATGGAGGTGCACAGCCATGTTGTCACTAGCTCAACTGAAGTGCGGCTTAGCTAGCCCATGAGGATGCACTTTAGGGGTCCAATCCTTGAGATTGACCAAAACTTTATGGGATACTTGTTGCTTTACCCCGTACTGTACTGTAGTCAGCTTCGTGCACAATGTTTGGGGGTTTATTATAAATCTCGGCCCAGTACCAGCTTGGTGCACAATGCTGGGAGTTTAGCATTTGGAAGGATCCAGATGAAAGTGAAAGATGTTAATGAACGAAAGTACAAAAACGAAAGGATGAACGATGATAAAAGATAATAAACGATTATTATCAGATGTATGTATGATGTATGATTACGTACGAAAGTAAAGGAAATGTTTTACAAAAGTAAAGTATTTTTATTATAAAATAGAACTCACTCAGCTTTGCTGACTTGTGTATGCATATCAGTTGGCAGGTAATTGGTGAAGCTGAGGAGGTACAGTATGGACATGGAGCTACTGGGATAATTCAAGTCTGACATCCATATTTTTAGGAATGTAATTATACTGACATAGTTTTTGTAATGTAAATAAGATGATATTATGTTTTGACACGAGCCTAATTTTAATGAAACTATATATTTTTCCCGCTCGAATGTTATATTTTAAATGTTTTACACTAAGAATGACCACTGGAGTGTTCCCATGATCGGGGCCTTACAAGAGGGGATACGTACAAGCTGATATGAACAAAGCTTCCCCACTGGGTGAAGTATCATTCTTTCTTTCCAAAGCAATGGTGATGAGTCAACTCTTGGCATTAAAGAATGTGCCATGTTAATTTCAAAACCATGAATAAATTGGTCAATAATTATTTTGGTACATGGTGTGCCTAAAAGGAATTTTCTGTAAGGACAACTGTGTTGCCTACCTGAAATGGAAGAAACATAAAGTCTCACATAAATCCAAAGAGGTAACTCTATCACCACTCCATTACACTTATTGCACATGGATCTGTTTGGTCCTACAAGTATAATGAGCATTGGAAGAAAACATATTGCCTTGTGATTGTTAATGATTTCACAAGATTTACATGGGTTTTCTTTTTAGAACTAAAGATGAAACTGCTAAAACTTTAAAATCTTTTATTCTCAAAATTGAAAATCAATAGATCTGAGGTAAAGATATTAGAAGTAATCAAGGGACTGAGTTTAAGAATCAAGTTCTTGACTCTTTTTGTAACTCAAAGGGATTGCTAGACAATATAGTGCTCCTAGAACTCCTTAACAAAATGGTGTGCTAAGAGGAGAATAGGACACTGATTGAGGCTGCTAGAACTATGTTAGCTGACTCAAAAGGCCCTTAACCTTTTAGGCAGAAGCAGTCAGCACTGCATGTTATATGCAGATCAGGGTTTTATAGTTAGCCACATGGAAAAACCCCTATGAGCTATGGAACAAGAAGCCACCATTCATTGGCTTTCTTAGGTCCTTTGGAAGTAGATTTACCATCCTTAACACAAAAGACAAATTAGTAAAATTGCTGAAAAGTCTATGATGCTATCTTTGTTAGATATTCCTCACCTCTATTGCATATAGAGTGTATAATATCAAAAATCAACATTTGAGGAATCACCCAACTTTGTTGTCAATAGCACACACCTTGTGTTAAGTGCAATGGTCGTGAATATATCTTCAATTTAGAATTGTTTTGTGAGAATGTTTCAGCTAGAATAGGCATTCAAGGTAACTCCTACGAAGATCAAATGTTTGAGTTACCAAGACCTATTTCAACATCTCCAAGAAGAAATGAGATCAGCTCTTCAACTGAAAATCCTGAAAACTTGAATATCTTAGGAAACGATGGACTTCATCAAGTTGTCAGCCACTGAGCCTCATAACTCAACAGTTGACAACTCAAGTATTCAACACCAAGTTAATGAAGATAGTAATCAGGAGGAACAAGCAACTGTTGATGCTGCTTCTTAGCAAATACTATTGATGCTGTCACATATTCATTGAATCAGTCCTCATTGAATGAATGTGAGACATCAGCTGGTGATGGTGTTCAAAATCCTAAGCAAACTTTTCAAACTTGGATTTACCTATGCAACTAGAGGTGATTCCTAGGCTCGGATACATAACACTCATCCAACTAAGAACATCATTGGGGACGTCTCAGAAGGTGTGAAAACAAGATCAGACCCACAATGGGAATGTCAGCTTGTACTCATGCTTTCTCTCTCAATTGGAACCAAAGAAGGTGGAAGAAGCCCTTAAGACAACAATTGGATAGCACCAATGCAAGAAGAGTTTCTTTAATTCAAGAGACAAAAAGTATGAAACTTATGTCCATTGCCACTTGGTCAGGTTCCTATTGGCAATAAGTGGGTGTACAGAAACAAAAGAGATGATTTTGGTTTGATGATAAAGAATAAAGCTAGACTTGTTATTCAAGGATACACATAGGAGGCAGGCATAGATTACATAGATGTCTTTGCACCTGTTGCAAGACTTAAGGCTGTGCGAATCTTTTTTGCTTTTGCTGCCTCTAAAAGTTCACAGTCTATCAACTTAAAGTGAAATGTGCATTTCTATATGAGGATATCAATAGAGAACTGTATGTGTTGCATCAGGCACCTAGGCTATGGTATGAGACACTATCTTGTTTTTTCTCAAAAATCGCTATACTAGAGGCAAAATAGACAAAACCTTGTTCGAAAGTCTGGAAGGATATGTTGCTTGTACAAGTTTATGTTGATGACATTATATTTGGTTCCTCAAATGACCAAATATGCAAAGACTTTGAAAGCATCATGAGGAAGAAGTTTGAAATGAGTTCCACAGGAAAGATGGATTTCTTCCTAGGAATTCAGGTGAAGCAGATGGAAGAAGGGTTCTTTGTCATTCAACCTAAGTATGTCAAAGATATCTTAGAAAGATTTGTGATGACAGATTGTAAGCCAGCCAAGACACCTATACCCAGAAATCACAATCTTAGTCCTGATTTCGAAGGGGAGGATACTGATCAGCATTAGTACAGGCCATTATTGGATCTTTAATGTATCTACTACAAGTAGACTTGATATCATGTTTGCAACATGCATCTATGCAAAATATCAGGCTTCTCCAAAGGTGTCTCACCTAATTGCTGTCAAAATAATTCTAAGATACCTCAAAGGAGCTCCTAATTAGGTCTTTGGTATCCTAAGAACAGGGATTCAACCTCTATAGTTACACTGACAGTGATTATGGTGGCTGCAATATCAACAAGAAATAACATTAGGAGGCCAATTTTTTGGTGGAAGGATTATCTCTTGGCCATGTAAGAAGCATCATGTGTATCTACATCAACTGCTAAGCTGAGTATATTATTGCTGCAAACTGCTATGCTCAACTGCTTTGGATTCAGAATCAAATGCTGGATTATGGGTTTCAACTTCATGGAGACTCCTATCCATATAGACAACAAGAGTGCCATTTCTATCACAGAAAATCCAGTCAAGCACTCCAAGACAAAATACATTAACATCAAGTATCATTTGATTCGAGATATTCATGACAAAGATCTAATCAAGCAAGTCAAAGTTAATACAAATGAACAATATGCTGACTGTTCACAAAACCTTTGATGAACAAAGATTTAAATATTTAATCACAGCTATTGGGATGATTAACATTGACTAATCGTTCTCTTTTGAAAACCTTTTAAAATTTGTCTTGTCTATGTTGTCTAAATACAATCTAAGCCCTGTTGGCAGAAAGTTTTTCAAAATTGTAAAATAAATTCTAAGTAAGAAATCTTCCGAAGAGAATTTACCCTCGAAAGAATTTTACATAACTCTTTCGAAGAGTAAAATTCATTCAAGAATATTTTCTTCTGAAGAGTTTTTGGCTTCGGAGAAATTTTGACTATCACTCAAATGTTTTCCGAAGCTTGTAAACTTTAATTCTCGAAATCATTTATTGTTCTAGGAAGAAAATGTGATTGTAAACCAATGTTTTCCTTTAGAAATAAAATGCTTCGGGAGAAAAATTTTTGGAAACAAACTCGTTTGTCTTTGGAAGACTTTTAACTCTCGAAAGAAATTTATTGTGCAACGGAAATCTTTCGGCCCCACATGATTTTACTGAAGAGATATTGTTGGAAAACAGTAACTAGCCGTAATTTTAAATCTCTTTCATCATATCATTTTCCGCCTACATCCACTTGGATCTCAAACCATCCTTTAATCTATCACTTCACCTTATCTAGTGGATTTTTCTCACCATATAAAATTACTGGTTGTTTCCTCTTCTTACTTTTTCTTTACCATTCATCGAAACCCCAAGATTTCACTATTCATCTTATTCATCCTGCTTTTGCTATTTTCTCACTTCAATCAATCAGTTTCCATCTGAACAATGGCCTTGAATCACCACACAACCAAGTTTGCCATCCTTGACTCTTCAAGAGATGCCTATTTTGCCCCTATTGTCCAATTTCTTTCTCAATCAACATACTTTACTGCCCTTACTGTTACCCCACCATCTACTCAACCACATGGTTGAATTCTGGGCCAATGGTCAAAGTGAAACGATCAATGATGAAGGGTCATCAGATCAGGGATCTGCAGACAAGAGATCATCATCAGTGAAACAACCATCAGGGAGCATCTGGAACTCCATGATGAAGGCACCTTTATAGATTTCCCGAAGTCTGATCTGGAGGAACCTTTACTCAAATGGGATATAGAGGAGATGTGAGCAGATCCACAGTCTACAAGTTCAACTTCTCCTACAACTGGAAGTTCCTACTTCACATTGTCCTGCATAGCCTATCAAACAATCAGGGGGATGGGATCAAGTTCCCTGTGATCTGGCTGCCTAGTCCAGGGTTGGTAAAAGGCCTTAGATTCAACTACTCAAGGTTTGTGCTAAATAATTTGAGCAGCAGTCTCACCAGGATCCATTCTATATGTATGCTCAATTTATTCAGCACATTATCATGTGAGTTGGACCAGGATAAACTTCAATTTGGTCTGTTTTAACTGGTCCCTCACATGAAGCCTTGCATCTTTAAGACTTTAAGAAGATGTCCACCACTTTAGTGGAAGATTCACCAATCTCCTTCCAGGTTGCTTGAGCCAATGGCTCATGGTGACATCCTCGCAAGCCCAATGTGATGAACCCCCACCAGACACCACCCGCACACCCATCCAATCTTCTCACCCAATCAAAATCAATACCAAAGAAGCACCAAAAGAACCCTTGATCAATCTACTATAATTGGTCAAGTCCCCTTTATTCAAACCAAAAAGCCTAGAGTGGAATCCAGGTCCCACTCAGTCAGAGGTCCGACCATCCTCCACAATTGACCTCAATATCAGTGTTGAGTCTCCTCAGTCTCAACTGATGAGCCATTACCCAAGCCATAAGCCCTCAGGGTGAGTCTCACACTCTCCTGAGCACGAAAAGGGGATAGCCATATCATGGGCTCAACTGCTATTACAGCCAATCCATTAGGTGTTCACCAGATCCCAGGTCAATAGATATAACCTCTCTATCCTTTCTTAGCTTTTAACCCAATTGATGAGGTTATCATGTTTTTTCAGGGCCATGATGGTTGATCTACCTCCCCCTCTCCGATCAACTAAGTCTAGGGAACCTGATATCTAGCCCACATCAGCTAGACCAAACTAAGGTGAGTCCAACCAGACTGGAGGTGACTCGTGAGATTCAGCTGCCACTACTAAGAGTATTTCAGTAGCCTCTCAGGAAAGTGGTAACATCAGTCAGACTATATCTACGGCACCTGCCCATTGATGCATCTAAAAGAGACATCAATATCAAGGATATCCAGGGCGCCAAGAAACCACAACTGGTGATGAGGAAGAACATACTAGGTATGTTATCCTATATCCTGATGATTCTTCCAAAGGAAGATGAGGGTAGTCTGAAACTCATCCAAAGTCACCAATCTGAATCAAAGGTTGAGACTTTAGAAAATAGGTCTGCCACTCAGTAACTTGAGATTGAAAATCCCAAGGCTCCAACTAGCTGAGATACAGATTGAGAAGTGGAACAAAGACATGATGAGGACATATCTGCACATACGCATGAGGAGATATCAACTCAAGTAGAACCCCATACTGCCATTTCTTCTTTCTACCCCAACCAACAACAACTTGTAGCCATCTTTCCTTAACCACCTTCCATTTCAGTTTAAGTGGATCCATGGATGCTTATCGACCTTAACATATTCTTAACCCAGTTTCTGATAAGCTCCTCACTTGAATAACCCGCACCTGATCTTGCCATTGCCTACTTTAGGGCTAGAGAGCTTCAAAGGTTGACTGCATCATCTACCTCTGAGGAGGAAGTTGGTCAAACTAAGGTCTCTGTTTTACCCAAGATTGACTTCGAAGGGGATACACAGACTAATGGCCCAACAACTGACTCAAAAGGGACAGATCGTGTAGTTCCTGTTACTTCCGAGACTATGAGAACAACTTCTGAAGTGGAAGCTCAAGCTTGGAAGCACTTCTATTCACTTCCAAAGCTCTGGAAATTTCTTTCGAAGCTAAAGTCCAAGCTGTGGAAGGATTATAGAGTTGTCCTCTTCATCTGATGAACTGCTGGTTACAAAAGCTATTCTTAATCTAGCTTCTAAAGGCAATAATGCGGACTTTCTTACAACCCCTCTCAAGCTAGCACCACAACCTCAGTCTCCACCACCCCAACCTGAATCCTCAAAACCAGAATCTCCAAAGGCTGTATCTTACTCTGATCCTAAAGGGAAGAGAAAGCTTACTGCTAAATAACTTCTAGAGGGGGAAAGGTTGGAAAAGCTAAGAAAGAAAGGAAGAGTTGATACTGAGAAGTTGCTTGAAACAAGCACCAAAGCAGCAGCATCTTGTGAAAATATCAACAATCAGAAGAGGGTGGAGATCATTGATTGGCTCATCAGCCTGGGAGTAGAAGATGAACAAATGCTTTTTTTCCCACATGAACAACTTGTAAAGCTTGAGAAGGAAACCTTGCTACAAAAAGAAAGAGAAGAGATAGCAAGGTTAGACAAAGAGGAGGAGAAAAGAAAAAGGGAGGAGGAAGCAAAGGCTGAGGGAAGGAAGGAAAAGATAGCCTTCCCTGCAAGGGAGGCTATACAAAGGAAGAGTTGGCCCCTCATGATCATGATATGATCGTGTATCTTTTCTACAAAGAAACCGAGGAGATCAACAAATAAAGAAAGAAGGCTACAAGGGAAAGGCTAAAGGAGAAGAAGAAAAGAAAGAAGAAGCATACTCCCTTCAGCTAAGAAGAGGGAGCTAAGGAATGGATGAAAGCTTACCTTAAAGCCCATGGCTTCACTAGCAGGCAAGTAGGGCCCATGCCAGAGAAGACCCTAGAGCGACATGTCAGTGACATAAAGGCTGACATTCTCTTAAGAAGAAGGCAGGAGATGCCTTGGAAACAAAGCACTCAGAAGATGGAACCCAAACCCAAACCACAACCAACAAAGTCACTTCCCACACCTTCACCATTCCCTATCAAAACAAAACCAACCTCTAAACCCTCAATTCCCAAACCCACACCATCAGTCATTCCCACACCTTCATCCCCTATCTCTAAACAACCTACACCTCTAGCTGTCCTTAAACCCAAACATAACCCAAAACCCAATCTTTACCCAAACCATCTTCTGAACCTTCCAAGCCCCTATCCTTAGAAGAATTTAAGTAGATTAAAAGGAAGCTTATCAACTGCACAACCTTGAAAACATCTATTATGAAGAAGAGTCAATTAAACTAAAATACATTAATGACTCTTCCTGTTCCCTCACAGAGATGCATTCCATGATCTGCCTAGAGGAATACTAGAACAATCTCTCCAACTTCTAGCTGTCAATAATGATACTCTTAAAGAAAAGGAGAAGAAGTTAAGGAGAAGGTGGTGACTATACTGGACACCAGAAAAAAGAATATGCTGCCAACCAACCCCTTTGCTCCCAGAAGCTCATTGTCCAGTGGAGGTTCGATGAATCTACTCAAAGCTTCATAATTCAGAGAGAGAAAGGTCAAGTAACTAGACTTGATGCATCCACTCTACTACACTCAAGTAGATTTGATATTGCTGAGTTAGTAGAGAGATCATTCTCCAATCCCTCCAGCTCTTAGATTGCTACTCATATAAGAAATCATTTGAGTAGCATTCATGTCAACTAAATGAAACTGAAAGCACAGGCTGAAGTGGAAAGAGCAACCATCAAGGAAAGAACATTCCTACAAATGGTTGAAGGACCAACTTCAGAACTATAGTCAGATGGGAATATGACTATGGTTCTTATCTACTAACTCTTTCCAAGGGACACAACAGAGGAGACATGTCATCCAAAATGACCAACTGAATCGACTATCCATAGATGACTTGAATAACATCCTCTCCACTGCATCAGGAAGAACTCAGAGACAGACAAATGCCTTCTTTCCCTGGTGCTGAAGACTTTGGGGAGAAGAAATTGGTGAAGTTTTAGTAGCATCAGCCTAGGGGGAGTACTGTTGGATCTAATAAGGCTGGTCAACCAAAACCACACTTAGATATATTTTGATGTGCTAAACAAATAGTCTTCCAAAGAACAAGCTGCTCTTCTAAAACTAAGTCAAAGATCTTCCAAAGCTCAAGTATGAAGAACTTTCGAAGGAAGAACTAACTGAGACTAAGTTCTTATTCTTCCAAAGTATACAACTTAGAAGATCCAAAAGACAAAGTCTTCGTAAGAATAAAGACCTGAAGACTTGTAGAGACTCTGAAGAAGTTGATTCTTCCAAAGTATAAATGGCCTCAGAAGAATTTACTCTTCCGAAGCCATTTAGCTTCAGAAGAACTAACTAGGAACTAGTGGACATAAGTATGGTCTGTCTGCCAGCCCGCTGCCACTCTGATAGACTGCATGGCGCTTTCCCACGCCCATATAATTGACCATACTTTAATCCACTGTTCAACCATTCTCAGCTTAGTACAGTTGGCAGTTTTAGTTGGTGACAAAAGGTAAGTCATGGACATGTCATGACTACCTAATCTAAGACATTATTATTTTATCATAGATACTTACTTTTAAACGATGTAGTATTTATCTTGTTGTAAGTTCTAGATGGCTTTCTAAGTATAACCGACTATAGATAGTAGTATATATAGTCTCTCCATGTAACTTAGTAACTATGCTTGTAAGAGTCTTGTAATACTGAGTTGAGAAGTAATATGTAAGGTTATACTTGAAAGGCTGATGCAACCAAGGAAACCAAAGCAACCAAAGAGCTTCTTGCTTGCATGCACATTATGTAGAGTAGAAGTTACTTCGGAAGTTTACACTTCTCATAGAAAATTATTCTAAGTGCAAAATCTTCCGAAGCCAAAGTTCAAATCTTCTAAAGCCAAAGACAAATCATACGAAGCAAAAGATGAAGTCTTCCAAAGATTCAAAGACATAGTCTTCCAAGTCTAATGAAGTGAAGACTAATTTCTTTCAAAGACAGCGAAGACATGGTTTCTCTGATCTACTTTTGTATAAAGCTGACCCACTTTCAACTGCAACTCTGAAGACTCACCAACTTGCCATAGTTGTGAAAAGGTCCATGCTTTTGCAAATGTAGATTATGGTTTAGAATCTGTACTTTCTACTTTGTACCTTTTATCCTTTTTGTAATATATTAGGATGTGAGCTATGGCATGTCATAGTCACTTGTCAAAAGGCAATCTGCCTTTTGACTTTACATTGATCTTATTGTCTAGATTAGTGTTTTCCAGCTAGCCTTCAAAGTATGGCAGGCTGTAGGATGTAGTATAAAGTATCTCAGGTTTTTTATTTCTTTTATGCTTTGTAACACTTGTAAAAGAACTTGAGAAAATATACAACATTCTTGAAAAACCATACTCATCCTGTTCTTGTTCTTAGTTCTGTCTCATTGTTTACTTATGTTCTTAGTATCATTCATATAAACCCGGTTCCCTATTTGATCTGTTAAGTGTTCTAATGCTCTCCTCATTATGAGACTGATTGTATTGACCATCCTTTAACCAGTCCTGCATAATATATACGAGTATCTTGAAAACCACTCTTGTGTTTATGTTTTCTGTTTGAACTCTTATTACTTGTGAACTTTGTTAAGACTTTGCTTTATCAACCCGAGTACATTAATTGAGTTTTGTGATTATCTTGTGTTGTGAGACAAACACTGATCCTGTTAATACCAATTCTTTCAAAACCGAAGATGAAGTCTTAAAGCATCAAGACAAAGTCTTCTGAAGCTAAGAGATTGATTTCTTCCCAAGACAGATAAGACATGCTTTCTCTAACATGCTTTTGACAAAAGATGAACTACTTCCCACTGCCATCTCTGATGAATCCCACTTATACAAGTTGGTGATATCTCATACTTTTTTTAACTGTAGATTAAGGTCATTGAGTCTGTAACTTTCCACTCTTGTACTTTTATCCTTTTTGTAATAGATTAGAAGTGAGCTATGGCATGTCATAGTCACTAGTAAAAAGGCAATCTGTATTTTGACTTTACATTGATCTTGTTGTCTAGAGTAGTGTTCCAGTTGGCCTTCAAAGTATGGCCGGCTATAAGATATATTATAAAATGTCTCATGTACCAGTCCTTAGGACTAAGCCTTGTAACAATTGTAAAACACTTAAGAGCAATAGACATCATCCTTGAAACCAATACATGCTTTGTTCTTGTGTTCTTACTTGTGTTTCTAAGTTTCATTTGCTGGTTCCTTATTTGATCTATTAAGTGTTAAACTCTCCAACCTTGTGAAACTATTGCATCATCCTTAGTCGATCCTGTAATTGGTATCAGAGCTTTTTAGGCTTTTGATTGAAAGATCTCACCATTTTAATTGGTATCATAAAGGATAATATGGAAACCGTACCATGAAAAAGTCTCCACTGATCACTCCTAATGATTTTGATACTTGGTGCCAAAGAATGGAAGGCGTCATCAAGTCTCAAGACTCCAGGATGTGGGGATCTGTTGTCTTTAGACCTCATATACCATCCACCTCTTTAGTTGTTGCTAGTGGTGGTATGATACCAAAGGAAGTGGCTGAGTACTCTGAAGATGACCGGAAAAAGATAGATATAGATCAGAAAGCCATGACCGTTCTCCAACTACTCTTCCAAACTCCATCTACAGAGGCTTAAAGAAGTGCAAGACTGCTAAGCACCTATGGGATGCGCTAAAGCTTATGTATGAGGGGTCCACTGAAGCAAAAGAGAACAGAATGACCATTTGAAACAACAGTTGGAGAACTTCACCTTTAAGGCAGGTGAAACCATGACTCAATAATAATTCAGCTATGTTAAGATTATGGACACTCTAATGGATGTTGGAGTAACTCTTAAGAATAGGGACATTATGAGGAAGGTCATGAACTCTCTTCCCAGACAATGGACACACTATTGTGTGGTCATTAAGAGGACTGAGAACCTTAAGACTCTTACTCTTACTGAGTTGTATGGTATCCTTAGTGGCTACCAAATGGAGATGAACATGTAAAGATCCATTTGGTAACTCCAACAATCAGCAGAGTTCAGCCCTTCATGTGGTTGAAAGGGATTGCAGAGAACCACAACATCATCTTATCTACTACCCTGACAACTCACAAAAGGGACCTTTCATCACCTTCCCGGAGACACCAAGAGAGAGCTATATCCAAGGAAGCCTATTCCAAGAGACAGGCTCTTCACAAGCCTTTGTGTCTACTGATGAAAGCACAGGCAACCTTCTTTTTACTGTTGAAGAACTGGACTGTATCCATCCAGATGATCTGGAGTACATGGAAATAGTCCAGCAGATGGCTCTTCTCACTCACAGAGCCAAGAAGTTCTACAAGAGGTCAGGGAGGAAGTTTCCTAGCAATGCAACTAGTGGAAAGTTTGGGCTGGACAAAAGCAAAGTGAAGGTTTTCAACTGTAACCAAATACGACACTTTGCTAGAGAGTGCAACGCACCAAAGACAAATGGTGGCCAAGCACAAACTAGACCAACTACCCTTATGGAGCTCCCCAAAATGAGAAGCCCAAGCAGTAAGCTGTTGTTGCTATTAAAGAAAAAGGCTTTGACTGGAGCTTTCAGGTTAAGGATGCATCTCCAAACCAAGCACTGATGGTAGATCATGAAGAAGCCAAGGTATTAGAACATCTTTGTACACCTGAATGTATTGCTAAAGTTAATAGATATAGGTCCTATAAATTAGAGATAAGGTCTTATCTTGAGTCCTTAAAACATTTTAAAAGCTGATTTCTGAAGAGATGAAAAAGATTACAAACTTAAAATAGAAGATTTAGAGAAAACCATTTCAACTCTTAAGCATGAACATGCAAACTACAGGACTCAGATAAAAGATCTCATCACTAAGTTAACTGAATGCCAGGCTGAGCTTGTGATCAGCAAAGCCAGGGCAGAAAAATGTGTTCTTGAAGAAGAGACCTTCAAAAACATGATATCCTCATCTCTGCATGCAAAAGTTTATAATCAGAATAAGTAGGGACTGGGATCTACTGAAATAGCTCCTCCACACACTCTATTTTCTGTAAGATCTCCAAGGTGTGGAACTTGTGAAGATGAGCTTCCCCATACAGACCTATTCATAAAGAGGATGAAGAGGAGATAGTAAAGGATGATTTTGAGTAGAGTGAAGAAGATCATCCTAAGAAGGGACATTATTCTCCTAAGGAGAGAAAAGAATCTGGAATGACAAGTCTAAGAGGAAGAACTTCATCAAAAAAGCCAAGAGGAAATCAAAGAAGACTCAAGAGATCAAGGCCACTTTCAACTCTAAGCATAATCAAGTGTTTATCTCTATAGGATTTGAAGTGGTGAAGGCTAAAGACTGAACTATGAACTCTAGTACCGGAAGTTCTAGTTCATGTCCAACTTATTCCAGCAAAGAAAAGAAGGCTGATCAGCTATGTACCACTGCTACACAGCCTGAACCAGTTCCAAAAGCATGCCTCACCCTAAGCTTGTTGCATCATCTGTGAAGATGAAGATGGAGGTGGAAAGTGATCAAATTCAGTCTTTCTCTCAAAGAAGGCTCTCAGAAGAAGCAAATAGATTGCATCATGTGTGGTAGTACTTCCCATCTTGCTAAGGATTGCATCTACAATCCTAAAAGTACTGTCCATATCATCAAAAATAAAACTTCTAAGAAGAAAGAAAATCGAAGAAATCTTTCTTCGAAAGGAAAATCTTTTCCTTTTAAAGCTCCAAGGTGAAGAAGACAATGAAAACTTGCCTTAGGAAGTAAAGTTTGGTCTCGAAAGAAAGGAATGCTTCCGAAGTATGAAGCTGCTGTAGTGAAGCAAGATCTTCCCGAAGGTCCAGTCTCCAAAACTTCCAAAGTTTTCAAAACTTCCAA
>JACCIY010001172.1:0-39229 GCA_025506505.1 Flaveria sonorensis
AAACTTTGGCCCTTAGGGGTCGAAACATTGTATGGATGACCCGTTGAACCCGATTCAGGAAAGTTCACGGCCTTCGGGGTAAGGAAACCAAAGTATCAAAGGCCAATGGAATAAAACATGATGATTCTAAAGTTAAAAAAGAAAAAGAAAAAAAAAATAAATTATAAAGAAGAGGAAAAAACAAAAGGAATTGATCTCTGATAAACCCTATACAAAAAATCAAAAGGACTCGACTTATGAAAGTTAGACTTGACCGTATTTTCTTTCAATGTCAATTCATACAGCTCTCTCTAGTGGAAGAGAGACCGACTATAGTCAACGTTGATTTTATACTTTTTTAATTATTATTTATAATTAATAGGGGAATATTTTCTTGCTGGCATCGATGATAGTCTAGTGTTTGTAAACATAAGGTGTCAGTACGTAAGCGTCACCAAGGCAAAACATGTGATCACACCACATTTGATAAGGGATGCAATAGTTTAGTGAGTATGACAAGTTAAAAAAAAAAAACCATGTGTAAGCATCTTATTCGCCCCCAGCCCATTTTCCTCTCATGCTTGTGAGTCTGCTTAGGGTGGGTTGCTAACGCTCCACTCACGAAGACATATAGAAGTCAGATTCCTAAGTTTCATCACTTAATTTAAAATTCATAATCAAAACCATCCAACTTTCACAATCGTTATATAAAGTCATTCAGTTTTCAAAAAACTGTCAAAAAAAAACCATTCACTTCATATGTTACAAGAATTTTTTTGAAGTACGCAAATCCAAAAATCATAAGAACAAAACGATCTCAAATGTTCAACTCCCGATTATTATTATAAATAAGTGCTGTTCAATAGGACTTATATATACTGGTTTTAGACTTTAATTTAGCCTGAAAAAAGCCCATATGTCAGCCGGCCAGCCCAAGCAGATGCTTTTTATAATTTTTTAAAATATTATTCCAATATAACACTAATTTTGTGGCTGTTAGACTGGTGATCTTTGACTGTTTCGCTAGAGTTTAGTTATAGTTTTTTGTCTGATAAAATCAGTTAACTTATTTATACGAATTTTTAAAACATTAAGAGATGAAACGATCACTAAATGGATCACTCCTGATTGGTAAATTTAAATGCTTCAGGCTGAATTATTTAGACCAGGCTTATCAGGTAACATGTCTATCACTTTTCACACCTTCACTGTCCCATTTTGCTATAGCAAACTAGGCTTTTTTTTTTTAGTAGAACAGAGTGGCATCTGAGATCGGCTCACTAGCAGCCTGAAATGAATCGACGAGTGTTTTGCAAAATTCAATAATAACGTGTCGTTTTGTTTCAGGAGATGAAATTCAGAACGTAACTAAGCTTGTTTGATAACTAACTGTTGATAGCAGGATTCTTCAATACAGTGGCTATTGGAATTGTTTAAGAGAAATGAGCTTATTAAAGCTTATTAGACTGTGTTTTGCTTATTATTGGGCTAATAATTATTAGATAATATGTTTTTTTTTTGTCATGAAGTAATTGCAGTCCAAGTTCTAACACATTTGACAGTTCACAAAATCTAATAATATAAGTGGGTGTTTATAAAAGATACCACCTCATATTCAGAACACAACAACATACAATTCCAATACCAAAATTAATATACAATAAATTACAGAGAACTTTTTTTTCTTTTTTTTTGGGTTGCATTTGAAATGAGTAGTCGCAGTTGACGGCTGACTGAGGCGCAAACAAAAACGCATTTCATCAGATGTTTTACTCGTTTTGGAAGACCGAAGATCTCTTCAATCATGCTGCAAGTAGGCAAGAGATCAACACCTTTTGTTGAACCCATTGTAGAATATGGTGGGTCCCAGTGCAAGTATGATTAGGATTTTGACCAGAAACTGCTTCCTGCTACGGGCTTTTCTTGCTTGTTTTCACGTTTCACTGTAACTTTCTCATCACAAACATACTTGATGAACTTCCATTGATCACTTGACTTTCTTTAACATCAGTGACAGTATCACCATCTTCAGGTGAAGAATCATGATCATTATCTTGATCATGACCTCATGGTCAACAAAAGGTCCAACTACAACCAAATCATCATCTTCTGTTATAGCCCCAAAAGACCCTTTCTGGTTCCCACCATTCATCGTTATCACTGCGATTGCCAATAACTGCGATCTGTTCTGAACAGCTCGTCTCCGTAAATAAACACGTTAAAATAATAACTTACTAATTCCTTTTTGTACGCGTTGGGAATTCAATGGAAAGTACCTCCCAGAATCTTTTACCATGTGAAACCGGATTCAAGTAAATGATCTTGAAAATGCTGTTTTTTCTTCGGTCCAGTTACAAGCTACTTCCTCACCCATGTTATTAAATCCCAAATTAATAAACGTCTCAAGCCCTAATGATTGTTTTAGATTCGACCGGGCTTCACTGACATGCTGTTGTACACATCTAATAGAACCATTGTCCAAGCAATTGCATTCCGTTTGGGTAACAACACTCTCGTCCTCTAGGTTCGAAATGACACAAATGCCCATCAAAGTTTGCTCTCTTCCATTGTTGGAAATGTAACTTCTATCTGAATCCAAATCAAATTCCGGAACATTCGCTTGATGATCTAGTCCAATGGGTACTTCTTTCCTTGGGTGCAATTTAATAAGATGAATATGTATCGTCATAATGAACTAGTGGTAGTCTAGGCAAGTTGAATTCATAAAATTCAGAAAAATGATTTGGGCAAAACCCGGGAATGGGCCCAGGCCCAGAAGCTTCTTCACAACCAGTGATGTCAGTCACTAAAGGTAAGGGGGCACTTGTTTCAAACACCTTTTCAACCATATCCGGGAAAACAATGACTTTCTCACCACCTTCACCTACACAATGAAATTTATGTTACATAAAGTGCGAAATCATTTTGAATTTTTCCTTTTTAGTTTTAGTTCGAACTGGCGGGCTGCCCCGCAGTACAGAGCTAATACTATAATTGCCCGATAATATTTATTGCAAACTAACCATGTTTTTATGAAAAATCACCAAAAACACAGAAATGTTGGCAATGAGAACACATAGGATGTATCTAATTATGATCCACAGTTTTTATATACTAGAATTAACGTCTACATCATAATAATGCAACTAGAAAAAGAAAATAATTGTTGACTTGTAGTATACTTCAATTCCATACGCATATTGATTATGTATATAATTGATACTTTTGTATAATAAACTAGTAAACGTAAACACATAAAACCATGGCAACCAGAGAAGTGAGTTCAACGATATGCATGTGAAAATTTATAATTCTGTACTCACCTACAATAACAACATTTTGAGATGGTTCAAGAGACTGTTTCTCTTCTCCAAATGAATCAGGCTTATTCCCATTTTCAAGATGCTTTGGATGCTTAATAAACTCTTGGAGATCCTCATCAAATGGTCGTTTAGTTCCCATCACAACCTGCAACATGTGTACAAGGTATATCAAAATCAACAGAATGCGGGGAAAATTATAGATCTCTTGATTGTAATTTAACACGTAATAAGAACAGTAAAGCTTAATCCATTATCCACAAAATAAAGTCTGTGATGCATGGCGGAAGGAGTTCTCTTATTAATGTAATAACGTCTGTTGTCGGGGTCACCAATTGATTCTGCATTGTCATTTAGCAAGTAACAAACATCTAAACATTTTTGTCCTTTAGCTTCGGTTGCCTATGATTCTGTATCACAGATGGGTAGATAAAAGTTGTGTTGCCACTTGCCAGGCATAAATTTTGATCAAACAAAAAAGGTTACATTCTGATTCGTACACAGCTTATCAATAAGAATAGGAATAGATTCTAACAAATAAAATAATCACGAGTAAATGTCAGTTTAAATATACATCAGTTGTACCACATGCATGTATCATATACTTGTTAGCAAATAATTCAAGTGCATGCTTGGCTGCAGTATAGAAAATCTACTATGGCTTCCACACTGGAATGTCGTCTGAAGTAACAGTCGAACTTCAGAACTTTAGAATAAAAAGAACCATCACAAATGAATTTATAACAGGTTTAACTGAATCACAGGTAGAAATCACCAGCTATGTATCCATAAACCCCAATAATTCAATACTAAACGATCACAGTACATAAATTGCTACATAATTTCAGGTTTTCAGCAGCTAATTTCAGTAAGGATATAAAAAAACATAATTTTTTCATTGAAATCAAACCCTAGTAAATCATTCACCAAAATGAATACAAAACCATCAATAACCAATAAAAACTTACCGAAACCTCGCTCAGTTTGCAGAAACAACGACTTATCACAAAACCGAGCGTCTCAAAAACCCTAGATTACAAATTAGACTAAAATCTACAATTTTACGGAGCAACACCACACGGTATATTACAGAAATTTGAAAATTCCGACAAAAAGACGGATCTGAGGAGAACAGGATTGAATCTGAACATCGGGTGCAAACCCTAACCCTATAATTTGGTAAGATACTCGAAATAATACATAAAATTCGATCACGGATAGAAGATGATAGACATAAACGAATAACAAATGAATTCAAGAGGCTATATGGATAAGATAACAGGAATTGAAGCTTTGATCTGAGAGAAAACTCGAAGAACACGATGAAAAAGGGGGAATTCGGATACGGTTCTTGTTTATCGGAGACAACACAAGCGGTCTAGCTGCAAAAACCCGGTTCGACGATGAACCGACGTTATCACGGGCGAAATAAACCGGTACACATGTGAATATGCAGTGACACTGCAGTGGTGTTGCTTTTTCTTAATTAACAACAAGGTTGTTGAACAATACGCTACTCGTACTTTTAGGTTTATTTAGGAGGTTGAAGTGGATTCCAGGAGAGGTTGCGAAAACCCGGCCTCGAGTAGGAACATCACCCTCCAGTTTTGGTGTCCAATAAACACTCAAACCGAAGAATATTAACTGGCACTTAACGATTGAGTTTATAGACATTTACTTATAAATTACCACACACACGTGCACACAGGGGAAATAAAAAAATGAGATGACACTATCTAAACTATAAAAAAATACAACAAAATAAGAGAGCTGATGTATCATGTGAGGAAAACTAAAAAAAAAGATGATGACCTCCTATCCCCTAACATTTAAAAATCTAAATGGTTTAATTAACTGGTATATATAATTCAGTTATTTTGTTTCTGATAGATCAATATTATTAAACTTATCAAAGTGTATTATTATTCTGTAAGCACGGATGAATTTATGAATGCCAGTCTTTTATTCGTTCCCTTTCTCGTCTTTTGCTACTAACATTAATACATAATGCGGATGTTTTTAGCGTTGTTGGAGCACTTTCAATTAAGTGCACTCTTGCCGAAAATTGTGGGTGACGACTATCTTGGTACTACTGCAAGTTCATTACGCATAAATGTTCCACTTATATAATTTTAAATTTACCATTATTAAGCGAAGCTGACGCTTTTATATTAGTTGGAAGAATGGCAACGTATATGATCAACTTATCATGTAAAAATGGGGATGTCGTGAATATAATATTGTTAACCTAACGTATGTGACGGTTTATTATTAGCAATAAACGATTAACTCCACATATTAGCATACCATATACATAAATAGATAATATATCATTAATAGTTCACACGTTCATATGTATCTAGTTAGCTTCATTTTTTTATACTACACTCAATCATCTCATTCTTCCTATGCACGTGTTGCCACAACTTTAAACATGTATGTTGTTGTATATGATCCAGAGGATGATGCGTTCACAATAGCTAAACTTTGAGTACAAAAACCATCGATGATCTCCAGATACACACAGCATGAACTCTTGTTGTTAGAGCACAACAAAGAATAAAGGTCTCGCTATAACCACTATCTGCTGACGTGAAAATAATGGTTTGCATAAGAAGATAATTCGAGAGATAGAACAAGGGAAAAAGTATAGTGTAAGAGTGGATAGTATAATTGATACATGACGATGCCTAATTATAGATATGTATGATATACGAAGTTATAATGGAAGGTACTTTTTTTATGCATAATGTTGTGGTGTGACCCCTTTTCTATTCTAATGTAATAGGACGTGATTTTGATGGAAAATTACAACATAAGAGGAAATCTTACGTCCTATATGCATTACATGTGTCCTATTGCTGGGTTGTCTGCCTGACTTTAGTCTCATACTCGTTACAATACTTATTTCTGAATTAATTAAAGATTGAAGGTTTGATTTTTCAATACAATACACAAAAAATATTATTGTCAAAACATCAACAACAAAGGATGTCTATGTGATTCTTAGGTTTCTGTCACTAAAAAGAGAGGGAATCATACCGGGTTGACACATCAATTTTTTTTTTTTAATTTCTATAGTTTTTTATCGTTTGCAGGGTGTCGTTCTGATTTTGCTAACAGTTTTCTAGTCCGCTATCAAAGTGTTACGGTGAGACTACCAACACACAAAGTTAAAAGAAGAAGCCCAATATTCCACATTTTCCCGGTTGCCACTCGGTTCATACGACCAGAATGTTTACAAATGAATATTCATCAGCAACTACCGAAAAGCATCGCCGGTGACATCTGATAATGCCTAACGCAATGTCTCCGGCGACTCTGCTTCCCAAAAAAGGTAGGTTCCGACGTCATATCCGATCATCTCTTACTTACGTCTGTTATTGCCTATTGATGTTGACAACTTATGGATTTTAAATCTCATACCGTAGGGTGCTTGAGTAATTGTAATGGAGGTGTTAGCAATCAGATCAACAATCGCAACACAGAGATGTAATTTCACTGCTAAACGGAGCAGATAGCATCAATTTAGCCCTAGGAATGACTGAAAGCGATTTCGCAAGGAAGACGACGTTACCGCAAGTGAATGAGAGTACGAGACAACCGACGGACGGCAGGATAATGTCACCGGCGATGGACGGCAAGGGAAAACGGTGCGTTTTAAGTAATTTTTTATTGTCGTTGTTCACTATCACACCATCATCGTCTCCAATCTTACTCTTTTAACTCGACGATCATACTTTACAAATTTAGATTGCAATCACAGAAGCACACATACACTAGCCATGGTTATAGCCATGCGTCACATTCTCATGCTATCTCGCCTCCGTCACCGAGCTCTGACCGCCACCAGATCCGCTTCAACAGTAGCCAGCGTCTCCGAGACGCAAGCTGCACCACAAACGGACCAGATGATTGACGATCACGTTGTAGAACGACTGAAATTGAAGCTCAAGCGACTCGAAAAACCTGACCCTAGGTTCCTCAAATACAACTCTCCTTACCCTACTTTAACAGATCATACGTCTATCCTTGCCTACCCTGAGACACGAGTCACCACTCTTCCTAATGGTCTTCGTGTTGCCACAGAGTCTAATCTCGCCTCACATATGGCTACCGTGTGTGTGTGGATTGATACAGGGTCGCGGTTTGAGACGGAAGAGACCAATGGCGTTGCTCATTTTCTTGAACATATGGTGTTTCAAGGGACATTGAAGAGGTCGAGTAGTGAGTTATATGAGGAACTTGAGAATATGGGAGGGGAATTGAGTGGTTATACTTCTAGGGACCAGACGGTTTATGTCGCCAAAGTGTTAGCCGGAGATGTGCCTAAGGTGCTTGAAATTCTATCAGATATGTTGCAAAACTCGACTTTTGATGAAAAATTGATTAAAGTTGAGCGTAACACAATTATGAACGAGTTCCTAGAGGTTTGTTTTATGCACTTTTTTCATTAAATCATGCAGTGTTTGCAGATATCTTACCTGATTAGAGATGGGCGTAATGAGATTCTTAAGTCTTCCACTTATTGCAATGTCGGTTTTAGGCAAAGGCAGAGCCATATGATGTACTTTGTGATCATTTGCAAGCTGCTGCTTTCCAACACAGTTCCCTTGGTCGGACCGTTCTTGGAACTCCTAAAAACATCATGTTGATGACAAAGAAGGATATTCAAGATTACCTTTCAACCCACTATGCAGCCCACAGAATGGTATTCAACAAGAAAATTTCCAATGCTCTCTTGTTATCTTTATCTTGGTTTTATGAAGTGCTCACACAAGGCGATCTTTAGGATGCTTACATGTAAAAACAACCAAAACATGATATTATGAATAAACAAACAAACTAACATACTCAGTTAAATCCCACTCAACAAGTTGGTATGGGGAGGGTAAGATGAGGGTGAAATGGCAAACCATACCTCTAATCCCATGGGATATAGAGGCGGCACCCAGAGAGACAGCTTCATAATATAGAATCCAATGAGATATATATTATAAATGATTTACTTAATAATAAACTGATGTGTAAAAGATACGAGAGAGACGCAACTTCTGTTTTGGTTGAACATAGAGCAACGCCTTGTGTACTTGAAACTTTGGCCTCGCACCGTGCGCAGCGGCTTTTGGGACCTGAATGCCTTGGAGCGCTTCCCGCTTTTTAAAACCAAGATTTTATACTATTAATATGATCTGTTACAGGTAATTTCAGCCTCAAGGGCCGTGAAGCATGAGGACATTGTAGAGCAAGTGAATAAGATGTTCACAAAACTATCCACCAATCCCATAACTTCAACACAGTTGGTAGAAGATGAGCCGGCAAAATTCACTGGTTCTGAGGTGGTGTTACAGTTTTTGAGGGCTTGATTTTTTACGTTGGACAAATAACTATTCTTAATCAACCTTTTGGTGAACTGTGAAATAATCAGATTCGTCAGAGGGATGATAATACGCCTTTTGCTTATTTTGGTGTTGTCTTCAAAGGACCATCAACAACAGATCCTGATGCAGTTGCTGTGTTGGTCATGCAAACTATGCTTGGATCATGGGACAAAACCACAAATACAGGGTTAGTAATTGGTACCCTTTATTTGATCTTCTTATATATTAAGGAAATGTTTATTTTGTTCAAAACTTTTTTATTCTTTTCACTTTGCATATAGAGTTTAATTTTGTTATTGCTTGTAAATTCCTTTGGAAATAATGAACAGCTCACTGCTTGCTCAGATTGTGGGGATTGATGAGCTTGCTGAGTATGTGATGGCTGTGAACCATTACTACAAAGAAACTGGGCTATTTGGTGTCTGTGCTGCTGCTAAAGTGAGTTCTAACTTATAAATAATGCATCTGAAGGGGCAAGTCGATGCATTTGTTGTCTACTTTTATGCAACGTTAGCTATGGTAACACTATTAAAACATGTGTGCACGTGTGTCTGCTGCTGGGTTAGTAGGTTGCTTAGGAAAAATATGCCACTTCCAATCGAGTTTGTCATCTTATGTTATGTGACAGCTTATAATTATCTTGCTATAAGCAATAGATTTATTTCACAGTCATGAAGCTTTGTTTTTATGTTCCAATTCTGTTCATATGGATGACTACTAGCTTTAGATTCATCTTTATCTTTTTATTGCACAATATTTATTTTTCTTGTTATTATGATGTAACACAAGGTATAGTGTTTGGATCAAATTCAAGTTATTATTACCTGCATATTCTAATTGGGTTAATTATATTTCATATAGTGAAGTGTTAAATAGTGTTTTTTTATGACTTGTCATGATTTAATTTCTTATTACGTTGCCAGCTTAATGCTTTCTATTCTGTCTGTAGCCAGATCGCTTAGACGATTTGGCTTCTGCGATAATGCAAGAGATAAGCAAACTATGTTACCAAGTTGCAGAGGAGGATGTTATGCGTGCTCAAAATCAGGTAACTTAGGCACTAGTTTATGATCATGCAATTCTAGTTCATGAACCTATAAATGCACGGCTATGTTTTGGTAATCTTTATTTACCAACGTTAAGTTCGGTTTTTCACTGCATCAAATAACAAAGTGGGCAATCCCTAATGTCTAGGGAGCAGTGTACCTTTCGAGCCTTATTGTAATTCTTATGGTGTTTTCACTATTTTCAGCTAAAATTTTCACTTTATAAAGAACACCACAGTGCTGAAGAAATTGGACGTCAGGTACGCTGGATACATAATACTGCATGAAATTTATTTTTTACCCTAAGATTAGAAATTATTTTGTAGCATACAATCGCAAAATAAACTATATCTTTGTAAAGTTTTACATGCCAATAAAAGTTGGGGGTTGTCATTGGGATATAACTGCACTGTCCAATTGGACAATTTGGATTGGACCAAATCATTTGGATTTTTGGATCAATATGGATCAAGAGTCCAAGACCATACTATTATTTTGGTTTTTGGATTAGTCTTGGTTACTGCCGTAAGAATCGCATGGTCCAAACAAACTGAATATTAATTTACTTTTTTATTTGTTCTATATATATCATTACATTTTTCACACACAAACACACAAATTAATAATATACTTCTTTACACTTATTATTTTCATATATATTAGTATAGATGCCCTTACTATGTCAATATATGTGTTTGATTGTCATGAAATATACTGATGGAAAACTGTTTATGAAACCGATCCGACCACTCATATTTTGATTTGGTTGGCTGGGATTGACTTGGTTTTGATGGTTTGCTTTATTTTAATAAGAATCACATACTAGTTGGTTTAACTGTTTGGAGCTGATCCAACTGACCAAACACCCCTACCAAAGAGTTGTATACTTTTGGCTTGATGCGGCCATAAAATGTTTATTATGATTTATGTTGTAATAAATCATTTAATAGTTTAACAATAAGTGTCGTCAAAGAACTGATGGGTATCTTTTAAACCCATAATTATTCGTAGTTAGTATATAAAACAGCAGCAACCCTTACCCACTAAAATCCTACATGATGGCAAACCCTAGCTGTACCTCAAGAGGTAGAGAGGATGCACCCAGAGAGACCCCGGCTCACAATAGCTCTATAGTGAATGTAAGATACTAACAGAAAAAATTGTTGTTCCATTGCATCATCCTTTTTCTTCTAGTTACTTGATGTTTATTCGTAGTTTGGGCATCCCTTGTTTGTAGTCTGCAGTCTGCAGTGGTAAAACTCTCGCTAATCATTATTTTTTAATTTTGGGTTATTTTTGTTTTTGCAGCTGCTCGAATATGGGCGCAGAATCCCACTTGGTGAATTATTTGCCAGACTTGATGCAGTGGATGTTGCCACCGTCAAACGTGTAGCTAACAAATACATATTTGACCAGGTTATCCATCCCTCTTTCTACACACCTTTTATACACAGAATTAATATATAGTTCCCATGTTAATTAGTATTTACAACATTCCTTTTGTATGTATATTTTTATGAGCCTCAGGGCACCTGACATAATTTTGTTCTACTTAATAATATTAGAATTTGTACTATTGTATTATTCGATGAAAAGTTGAAAGACATACTTAAACCTGATGATCACTAGAATATATTATGCAACAGAAGAACTATGGAATTTAGAATTGTAGTTCATTGTCAAGTACACCTGGCAATCATGACTCCTTTCTTTAAGGAATGGGTCAAATTTGACATTCTCATGAAACTTGCAAGCTTAGAACGGGACAAATGGGCCGTCACCGCCCATCGTTACCAACCGCCATAAACACAAATATAGCTGGGGAATCATTTTTGTTTTTTTTTTCTTTCTAAAACGATCCGTTTCAACCCGAGACGATTTTGGTCAGAACTAGTTTGACCTGAACCCATTTTGGTTAGAACCTGTTTTGACCTGAACTGAAGTGACATTCTGTCCTGAACTCAGTTTATACAATCCTGAATGGGTGGTTGTGAATACAAACTACATATAATTTCAAATTTGATATAAATATATATTATAAAACTTTCAAAGAAAGTTCAATTATTGCATCAAAAGAACTATTCGTAAATTTGTCCAATAACTGCTCAAAGCTGATTTAGTTAGAAGCGTAGGTTTGTCAATCTGCTTGTACTTTTTTTTTTTGGAACGACTAATTTACACTCCCTTTAATTTTACTCCTAAATCTAATGTGAGCCCTCAACCACTTGGGGAGGGACGCCTTTCGTACAAATTGGTTCCGTTAGGTCAGAGACCCTTTGGTATTTGCTTCTTACATAGTTAAACATTCATTGTTGGCGTAAATAGCTTTTGGTGTTAGAACATGTGCAGAATTATAATTTAGTTGAAAACCAGTTCATGTTTTTTAACCATATCTTGTTCTCTTTTTGTTTAATCTTAACAAAATCAAAGCATGTATCCTTATTATGAATTGCCTAATTGATTTTTGACATTCAAAGTTAGACCATTAAGATTGTTTTTTTTTTTCCTTAAAACTTTTGGGGATTGCAGGACATAGCAATTGCAGCATCTGGGTCAGTGAAGCTATTGCCAGATTACAATTGGTTCCGCAGTCGTACTTCCATGCTTCATCATTAAGCTCTTTTTTGTCGCCTCTAATATGATTTTGACTTTGATCTATACAACCAAGATGTTCAATGTGTTGTGCCTTTGTTCTATAATGTTTTGGTTGAGTTCGTGATATCATATGGTCATGTTAGTTTCATGTTTGTTTTGTTCTTGATAGCTAGAATAGGTGCCTTTAAAGGGTCCTAATGTTATATTATGGTTTTAAAGAACTAAGCAGGTTGTAATAGAATTTTTCTTACATTCTTATAAAATACTTTACTAGTGATAAATTAGAGTCAAACTACAAGAAAAAAACAATGGTATTACTTGATAGAAAAAGTTGTCTAGGATCTTTGGATCCTTTATGTTGGTTGAGATTTGATAGGAACCAAAGCTAAATCATAATCAAGATGTAAATTGAGTCTTTGGTTATTGCTTAAAACAAATCATAACTGAACACTTCGTTATCGAAAACCTTTAAATTATCGGTCTTGGTTGATTATGGATTTTAAAAGGTGTTCAAGTTGATTAAATTTAAATATTTGTAGCTGTGACCAACTTTGTTTGATTATTGTGAATATGTAGATATACCTGTAGTTTCATTGGTTGACTTAAAAATTGTAGTTGTAAACACGTTAATCACGTCAACGGGTTGTAAAAATATAGGTTAAACAGGTTGGTGCATAAACTTGTTTACTTAAACAGGTAGACTCGTTTAACTAAACAAGTTATACACGTAAACCCAAACATGATCTGCATATTTAAACAAGACAACATGAATGCGACCAATTCGTTAACAATTTAAATAGACCAACTCAACATATATTTCTATTGTATCATGTTTTAAATTTCCACCTCTTAGTATAGTTACAACTCACCGGATTCTATCCGATTCGATTTACTATCCTTGTATAACTCACTAATTAAAATAGAAATCAACAACCACTTCAAGGTGCTCTAGCAATAAGCCACTTGGGTTCTCCAAAAATGACCAGATTCGATCTCTACTAGGTAAACATCTTGGGGTAGCCAACCCATAGCACGATCGGGGATTGTCATATCAAGGTATAATGTAATTCAAATGTGGGAGAGAACTAGTAACTCGAACCTCATCATTTGACTTGGCTTCAAACCATGAGTTGCTTGCCCTCCATGACGTTCTTGGACGAGGGTGCCGCAGACTAGCCAGCGAACCCGGAAATTCTCCAAATTTTCAACTAAAACAAAATTTAATAAACCTTTTTCACCTAGAGAATAAAAAGGAGCACTTTGAGCCTTGTTCTAGTCTTTTTATCACATATTATTATTATTATTATTATTATTATTATTATTATTATTATTATTATTATTATTATTATTATTATTATTATTATTATTATTATTATTATTATTATTATTATTATTATTATTATTATTATTATTATTATTATTATTATTATTATTATTATCTTCGTCTCCATCACACACACACAGTGCTTCTCCTTTTGCCCTAATTAGAATCACTGAATCACAGAACCACCACACACCCACCAACCATGGCGATACGCCACCTCCTCAACCTCTCTCGCCGCTCACACCGCCTTCCGGCCACCGCCACCACCGCCACCAGACCAGCCTCCACCGCCGCCGCCGTCGCCACCGTCTCCGACACCCCGACACCATCTCCACCACCTCCGAACCACATGATCTACGATCGCGTCTCCGAACAAGTCAAATCGAAGCTCAAACGGCTAGAAAACCCCGACCCTAGGTTCCTCAAACACAACTCCCCATACCCTACCCTAACCGATCACACATCCATCCTCACCTACCCCGAGACACGTGTCACCACCCTCCCCAACGGCCTACGTGTCGCCACCGAGTCCAATCTCGCCGCCAGTACGGCCACCGTCGGCGTGTGGATCGACGCGGGGTCGAGGTTCGAGACGGAGGAGACGAACGGTGTGGCGCATTTTCTGGAGCATATGATATTCAAAGGGACGTCGAAGAGGTCTGTTAGGGATTTGGAGGAGGAGATTGAGAATATGGGAGGGCATTTGAATGCTTATACTTCGAGGGAGCAGACGACTTATTATGCTAAAGTGATGGGGGGGGATGTGCCTAAGGCGCTTGATATTCTGTCTGATATTTTGCAGAATTCGATTTTTGATGAGAGGTTGATTAACCGTGAGCGTGGGGTGATTCTTCGTGAGATGGAAGAGGTATGTGTGTTTGATATATTTTTTCTTAATTTTTGTTGGTTTTTTGGGTTGAATTGATACAGCATCTCTGTTGTTTGATGCTGTGAGCTGTATCAATTGTGCATTTGTGAAGGATGAGTGTGTGGTGTGTGAAAGGGTAGTAAAAGAGGGTAGTTAAGTCAGTTGGTTAGCTTAAAAGGATTTTGAATAGATCAGTTAGCGAGTCAATGTGTTAAAAGGAAGCATATATAGTGTGTATGTGTGTATCTGAACTGAATGTTAACCTTTTTCTTATGCAAGTTATCATTTTTTTTTCTCACATTATCTAAATTTCTCAATTAGCTTGCAATGTCAAAAACTGTTATTTGTTTCCTACAAGCTCTTCAAATTGTAAGAATAGGTGATTGGTCATTGAATCTTCAATGTTCTATTTTGCATATCCAATTTTTAGGAATTGCCGAAGTGTATCACTTTAAAGGGTTTAACTTGTGAGTGAAAAATGTTTGAGCTTTAATGCTTTATAGAAAGAGGTTTCATCCTAGACATAGAATGCTTGAAGACTGGATAGTGAGAAAATTGATTTTTTTATAATTTTATGTTAAATCATCGGAAGGTTGGGGTGTTGAGTAAAAGAGGTGACTTTTGGTTGGAAAGCCTTAAACTTGATTTAAGTTTTAGTGAAAAGTAACGAATTTAAGATTTAAAACAATACTGGTACACAGTCACTTCATGGTGTTGGGTTTTGGCTAGATCTATGGATAAATACTAGATTTACTTCAGAAGTCACATAAGCATAACCACTGAAGTTGATAAATCTATTAGCTTGGGGCATGGTATATCCTCTTCTACATATTCTGTTCTATCTTAAGACTAGGTTGGAGTTGGCTATTCCGCTATGGACTGTTGGATTATGATATAGACCATCTTACAGCTAGATTAACGTATAATCACAAGATAAGGGCGAAATATATGTCATGATTTAAAATCAATATCTCATCATGCAAATACATTATGATTATAAGAAACATATACGCCGTAGCCAAATCCTACTCCAGGAGGCGATTAAGAGAGATTTAGTCGGCCATTGCCAGTGAAGTGGTCATCATTGTTAGGGACTGGTTTCATTATCATTACCGAGGCAGTGTTGTTCAGGAAGGATGCCGTCATGGCTTAAAAGAGTTAGTGTGTGTATTGTGTGATATTGTCCTCCGTAGTCTTTCCAGATGAGGAAATGAGTGGAATTCTAGGAAAATTTTAGGATTTGTACGTCAACAAGAGCTGGAAGCAGGACACAGTGGTAAAAATCCACATGTAACCGTCCAACTATGGGACCTATTTTCTCCTTCTCTGGTCTTTACTCTTTCTATTGTTTCATCTTTGTATGCCTACAAAAACAAAATAATGTTAAACTATGAAAGCAAAATGTATTGAGGAGAGGAGAATTAAATGATAATAGTGTCAATTGAATATTAAAATAATGAAGAACATGCACTTGTCAGAAACCCTAATTCATATCAGCCCACTTACTAAATTTATTATGTTACTTTTGCCATGTTGGTTTAGGTTGGAGCACAAACTGAGGAAGTGATTTTTGATCATTTGCATGCTACTGCTTTCCAATACACTCCCCTTGGGAGGACCATTCTTGGACCTGCTGAAAACATCCAGAAGATAACAAAGAAAGATATTCAAGATTACATTTCAACCCACTATGCTGCCCATCGAATGGTACTCAGCTTGAATATTAATGCAATTCATTAACAAAATATTGTTTTTCTTGTTATTTTAGGTTACTAATATAATGTAACATAAAATGTAAATTTTCTATATATCCGTCACAGGTAATTTCAGCCTCTGGAGCAGTTAAGCATGAGGACGTTGTAGAGCAGGTGAAGAAGATGTTCACTAAACTATCTGCCAATCCCATGACTACAACACAGTTGGTAGAAAAGGAGCCTGCAATATTCACTGGTTCTGAGGTGTGCATTATAGTTTTTGAGGGCATGATTTTTAACATCTGAACAAGTTTAAATATCGAGCTCGGAAGTTTTGTATGTATTTACTTTATTAAGGTCTAAGTAGAAGAAGATGGTGTTTGGGGGGCAAACTTTTAAACAAGTAATCTTTTCTTCTGATTAACAATTAAAGTGTTACTGAAAATGTGAGATATTCAGGTTCGTATGAGGGATGATGACACGCCTCTTGCTCAATTTGCTGTTGCCTTCAATGGAGCATCATGGACAGATCCAGATTCAATTGCTTTGATGGTCATACAAGCTATGCTTGGATCATGGAACAAAACAGCAGGAGCCGGCAAACATATGGGGTAGGTATCCTTTTTTTGTTCCTGTAAACCCAACGAGTGCAATCGATAGACATGTTTATGCCATATGATATCTTAGCAATTTTGGTCTGTTGCTACTGTTGATGCTGTGGTTTTGTAGCTTTCTTGATTGATTTTATTAGAAGCTGATTTAATGATTTATTTCTGAAATTCTAACTTTACATATAGGTTTTTAGATTATTTCATGTGACACACACATGGTGTTTCTCATTTAGAGGATTGGGTGTGTACCTTCACTTGTTAAAACCTCTCTCTCTTTGGAAACTGTGAACAGTTCACAACTTGCTCAGCTGGTGGGGATTAGTGAACTTGCTGAGAGCATGATGGCTTTCAACACCAACTATAAAGACACTGGCTTAATTGGTGTCTATGCTGTTGCTAAGGTGAGTTCAAGTTAATATTTTATCATACACATTTTCACAATCGTATATGGTTGCATGTCTTTCTGAATCATTGCTTAAAGTCGTTTACTTTTATGCGGGATTACCTGTGGTAATATATAAGAACATATGTGCTAAATAGTGCTTTCTTATCGTTACTGATTGCCATTTTTATGTTGTTTTTTTTTCTGCAGCCGGATTGTTTGGATGATTTGGCTTTTGCAATAATGCAAGAGATAAGCAAACTCTGCTACCGAGTCAATGACGATGATGTTATTCGTGCTCAAAATCAGGTAATTTTATTATTCATTGTCTTCAAATTTTTATCTATATAACGTGGCATCCAATAACAAAGATCCCGAGTGTATAACCCTCAATGATGTTTAGACCATTATATCTATTGAACTTTATTAAATCGTTGTTTGCTGTTTGCAGCTTAAATCTTCATTACTTCTCCACATAGATGGAACCAGTCCTACTGCTGAAGACATTGGTCGACAGGTACTCCAGTTACAAAATATTCAGTTTCATTTTTTTTGTTTAATAATTATTTTTGTTTGAACACAATGAAAAACAGATATTATCCTTGTAATACTCCATAGACCTACATTTGTAACTTGGTGACTTGGCAAGATTCGTATTTTTTTTTTTTTTTATATTAGAGCATTCATAGCTCGTTCCCTAAATTTATGTGAGTGTATTCCCTATATTATATGATATGGTTATAAGTGGTTGTGAGTGAAGGATATGGGAAATTTACTGTTCAATCTGTATTTTTGGGAAACACTGTTCAAAACCCTATAATGTTTTTAATATATTTTAAATGGTTGTGAGTGGAGTAGAGAGAAAAAGTAATGATAAAGATATAAAAAGTATTCTTTAATTGAAAAAGAGAGAGAAAAGGTAATGATTTTTAGTGTAATTATATGGATAAGGATGAGGAATGGGTTGTGAGTGCTCTTATGATGTGATAAAGTTATTTAACAGTGCAGCATCAAAGTATAACCAAAGAAGAAAGATTTAGATTGTAAAATTTATAATTGTTATATATGATTTTTATTCTGCAGTTGATTACATATGGGCGTAGGATCCCGTTTGCCGAATTATTTGCCAGAATTGATGCAGTGGATGCCGCCACCATCAAACGTGTAGCTAACAGATTTATATTTGACCAGGTTAATCTTCTTCCTGAGCACCTTTCATGATACTAGAGCTGGCAATTTTTGACATGCACATAAAGTTAGATTTGAGTCATAAAAGGGTGGACATGTTACTTACATGATTAAATCATGCCGTAACGTGCTTAACCCATATAACCTGTTTATGACACGCGTGACACGTTTGTAATCATGTTAAACGGGTTAACAGGTCACACCATGTTTAATTTTTTATACCAATTTTTGTTGATTTGCAGGACATAGCAATCGCTGCATCCGGGCCGGTGAAGCTATTACCCGACTACAACTGGTTCCGTCGTCGCACTTACATGCTCCGTTACTAGACTCTTGTTTTTATATATTTGTCATTTTTGCCATAAAATCTTCAACACATGAGTGTCCATTTGTATGGGGGTAAAGACGTAAATTTGTTGCTTCATTTTTGAACTAAAATAAAACCCAGGCTTTTTTTGGACTGCCTATGTATTAACTTCAGTTTCAGTTTATACAACCAAATGTTCACCGGGGTCACTTTGTAGAATAAAAAGTTCTACTTGCTATATATATCTAGGTGTATGTGTATGTTAAATGTATGTACATATAAATAAACATACTCTATAAAATCTAACTCATAGAGCAGACAAAAGTGTGTTTAGAAAGGTTGGACAATCACAAACATTTTCTTTATCTCAGATGATGCAAACACTGTTTCTGGTTAAGACTTTTCATCATGATAACTTTTTTTTTTCACATGTAATGGGTGTATATAATTTATTTTTCTAGGTTTTTATGTATAAATAGGTTAATAAAATTTTTATCATTCACATTTTCTAATAAACATTTTTCAATTGAGAAGATAACCAATCAAACTAATGTTTAATGATATTATGGATCTTATATCATTATTTTAAATTTCACCTCTAGTATTTTCAACAAATCATTTATTAAAGAAATACGAGTTTTGTATTTTGAGATCCAAAGCCCTTTTTTATTTGTTTATACTAAAGAGCATCCCTTACACACAATACAAATAAAATGTATATATTCACCATCTTAACAAATCTAAAATAATTAAATGGGTGTAATCTTTTTATTTTCGGGAAGGATATTCATATCATGAAGAAGTGATCCAAACGAATCATAATCTTCTAAGCAGCAGTCAAGAACTTCTTGAACCAAATAGCAGAATCTTTAGCATATCTTTTGAGCTTGTCATTATAATCAACAAAATACAACCCGAATCTCGAACTGAAACCCGCAGCCCATTCCCAATTATCCAGCAATGACCATGCAAAATACCCCTTCACATTGCACCCATCCTCTCTGTTACCAAACAACAAGTTAACACATTGATACATGTACTCTACAAACTCTAATGCATGATCAATGTACTAGAGCAATGGCCTGATTTTATGACACGACATGCATGTATTTATGTAAGATGAAAATAATAGATTTTGGTTCGGTATAAATAGGTTCAATACTTCATTTTGGTCTTGTGTACCCCGCAAACATGTTTAGCTAACCAGTCCGTGTTCTAGTCAGCCTGGGATTCACGAGATTGACCCATTTAACTTGTTTATAAAAAAACTGTGGTTATGTTAGTTATAAATAAACATGTTAAGAATTTTGTGCCAAAACCTACAAGTTAAAAGAAAAATTGGCATAAGATTTCATAAATTAAACGTGTTTTGAATTTGTAATTTAAAGTATAAATACGCAACAATAAAAATAAAGAAAAGTTGAATTTAAGTTATTGTTTCTGTATCAACCCGTGAATAACGACGTTATGTTTAGGTTCATGTGCCTAACATGATTTTTAAGTTGGTGTCATGCTCAGATTGGGCCGTTAACCCATGAGCACTACCCTTAAAACACTCCTAAATTATCCAAATGGGCTTACTTGATGGCAGCTAGCAATTTGTGAGATAGTCATTATGGTACTTGATCCGTTTTTCATCCTTCAGTGCATCTTTGAGGGAAATAAATGGGCTATTGGGGTCATCCATCCC
The DNA here is from genome assembly GCA_025506505.1 of Flaveria sonorensis. Lineage (NCBI taxonomy): Eukaryota > Viridiplantae > Streptophyta > Magnoliopsida > Asterales > Asteraceae > Flaveria > Flaveria sonorensis. The sequence goes on from JACCIY010001172.1 coordinate 20,386, forward strand.
TGTGGAAAATGGGAAAAAAAGCATTTTAGCAACAATGCTGTACATGTTGTACTCTCTGCATAAACGGTGCTACATAAGGTGCATTTTCCTTTGAGAAAAACTACCATTTTCAGTGATGATTACTAGAGGATTCCCATATCTGTTCTTGATGTAATTTAATAAGCTTCTAAACCCTCCTGGCACTATGTATAACCATATTGAATTTGCCTGCAATATACAAAATTTTTAATACTGTAACGGTGATATGTTAACCCGCATTGTGTAAAAATTTACATACCCGATCACCAATAGCTTTCCCGTCCTTGAATGCTGAAAAAGCACAAAAAAATCATGTTCTTAGACTATTTCATATTTGTGTCGATGGAAATATAACTATACTGCAAAACCTAGACATCAGGAAAATGATTATGCGTATATTGTTGGGTTGTATAGTATAACTCAACGATATACTATCGATATAAAAAGTCAGGGTTTTCTAAGAGTTTTAATTAACAATAGTATAAAACCCAAACTCTTGAAATGTATTAGGTGTACATTGTTGACTTCTATAGTAGATCTCAACAATAGTAGAACTCAACAATACACTTTTAATTTTGATAAGTCTAGGTTTTGCAATAGGGGTTAGCTAAACCAAAAGTTAAGGCATGTGTTTAAAAGACATACGAAGGGTAACAGAACCGGAGTCTGCAATAGAATCGTTGAGAAAGGTGCCAATGATGCTAGTCGAATTATGCCACGCGTACCATGTCGTGTAGTGATTTATACCGACAAAATCTAATGAACCTTTGAGAAGAGCGGATTGAAGTTTAGAAAATCTTGGTAACCGGTCTCCGGCTCTTGTCCTCATTGATGTCGGGTAATCTCCAAACATTATAGGATCAAGAAACCTAGTGTAGTATACAAATGTTAGATTTCTTAAAACAGCTAACTCACACACTTTTAACTACACACATCGTTACTTTTAGGCTGATATTAGATATATTATGATTTGTAAAGGGAAGTAATAATAAGATTCCTTTAGAAACTACCATCCCAATTGAAAATCTTGTGCTCGTTGGGTCGCCTCAACGTCCTCGGTTTTGTTAGTACCCGGTACGTACCACATGACATCAAATGCAATCCCGATGTGTCCATTTTGCTTTGCCTGAATAGTAAAACGACATGTTTCTCTTAAAACGTTGATGATAAAAATAAAAACATTAGTTTTATATAATATTTTATTATCTGATTCTGACTATTTAGTATCGAATTTACCTTATATTTTCTTTTGTAGATATCAAAGGCAGCCGCGTGTGAAAGAAGGACATTATGACCGACAATGTAAGGTTCAGTAGCCGAGTTTCCAGCCCTACAAAATAATTTAAGAAGTATAGAGCAACGGCCCGGTGCTTGAAGGCCAACATCATAGCCTTGTACTGTAAAAGTATGAGGTTCGTTAAACGTCATCCAGTTCTTCACGCGATCACCAAATTTCTCAAAACATGTCTCCGCATATTTTGCAAAATCGTTACTATGTTATAATAACATGCAAATAAACATAATAAGTGTTTACTACCTTCAAAATATATAAAAATATGAAATGGCATTAAAGAAAGAAAATAAATATTTACATGATTCTAGTGTCGAGCCATCCATTATATTTGTCTTCCAATGCTTGAGGAAGGTCCCAATGGTAGAGGGTCACATATGGTTCGATATCTAATGTTTTTAGAAACTTTTTAAAATAAGAAAATAATAATATAATAATATTAAATGGTTGAAAAATATACATACTATGAGCTAATAAAGAATTAATAAGAGCATTGTAGTGATCAATTCCAGCTTGGTTGATTTGGCCACTTCCATCTATAATACACAAAGCCAACAAAAAACATTGATTCAGTAGTTGAATTGAGTTATAGAAATCTACATTGGGATAATGCCAGAAGACGCTCTGATTTTAGATCAAAACTCTGAACTAACTCAACGAGAAATCTAGTTCATATGTGTACGCATAAAAGTGAATGTATAAATTGTAACTTTATGAAAACCTTTTAATTTTTCACCTAAAAAGTAATTTGATATTAAAGTGTTAAGGTTTTCAGGACCGACCGAGTGAGAGGCACAATTTCTTGGCCTCTAAGATTAAATTAATTAGATTATACAAGCGTACGTTATGCGACTTAAAAGTTAAAACCCACAGTAGAGTCTAACTTGAAGTAACTTTGATCACACATTAATCTCAGTACATATAAAAGGATTAGTTTCAAAAGTGTAATCCTGCATTCTTTTCTTGTTTTAAAATCTAGTAATTATGTTTGACTAGCAGTACCAAAATCAAAGCTTCTTAATTAAACAATTATGATCAGATTCTTTTTACTACCGACTATAACCAATAGGTGCAAACCATTTAAAAAAAACATAGCTTTCATGTAGAAAGGAACAAATTCTTGTGAATTTGACCCTCCTATTAATAAGTTGTTGTCCATGTGAGCATTGACTACAACATCTTTCTCGTAAATAGAAATTTTTGGGAAGCCAAACTATGTATCAATCTAGTGTTTTAGGTGATTGATAACTAGCTTTTATAGTAATAGTAATAGTTTTTAATCAAATATTTGATTATATAATAAATTGAATATAAAAATTGAAAAGTCTTACTTGGGAAAATCCTTGGCCATGAGATTGAAAACCTATATGCATCCATGCCCATATCCTTCATCAATTTTATGTCACACTATATTTGAACCACCAAAACAAGTTAATTCCTATACTTTTTACATAAAACCTACAAATCGTTGTCGGCTTGGTTTAAAAAAGAGCGAGCTAGGCGCTTTAAGGCATTTTGGTCCTAAAAACCAAGGCGTGATGCGCGTATATGTTCATTCAAATAAATTTTATTTGCAATAGAAGTTGGATATCTCATATTTATTTTACATATCAACATATTTATCAAGTAAAACCTTTCATAGTTTTTTCTTCTACACACCCTAATTTTGACCAAAATTGACCTAAAACTACACGAGTCGCAACTGTTTGACCATGGTGTGTTTTCCTAAGCTTCTTGCGCCTTAGGCAAGCGCTTTTAAACCGAGGTCGTCAAATTGGCTTTTCAACTTTAATAGATAGTCTAGCTTGAAAACTCGACAAATTTATGGGTCGTTTTTTATATGATATTTTAACGTGTTACAAGCGTATAGACATAACGTGTGGCACGGTTAGTTAAGCGAACACCATTGGATGGGCAAGGTGATAATGGCAAGTTGCTTAAAAGGAAGATACTGTTGCATCATGATTCATGAATTAGAAAATGACACTTAACCCCATGATACAGAGAACAGAATGAAAGATTACTTGCCTCATACAAGTGGTATTGATCAACTGCAACATCAGCGTTGCTAAAATCAGTTATCTTACCTGCAAAATTACAAGGTCAAATAGTAATTCTAAATTGAGTGTTAAAAATAAAAATGATCCATCATCCATCCGTATGAATTGCATATAACCTGTTATAATTGTTTCTCTTTCTTTCTAAATACAACCCTATAATTTTTTCGCATCACATTGGAGTTAGACCCTCCATATATGTGGGTTGAAAGTTCATAACGCGACCCAGAACACGAGGTCATGTTCGCGATAACAGGTCTAAGTTTACATGTGTAATATGTTTTATTAAACAAGTCGACTCGTCAACCAGTTTAAAATTAAAAAAAAAACATATTTTACAAGATCTATTTGTTTAACCTATTTATAACTTAATTACAACCTATTTCACTTAATCACTTCTTTAGATAAAATGGTTATACGTATCAAGAGTGTCCAATATGTCTTTGACACTGATAAATATATTGGTGGTGTTCCCTTTCAACAATACAACCTGACAACTTGAAACTCATTAGTCCGCCAACATGACACGGTTATCACTCCTAGGGATCAACATCAATACTTAGTTTATTTCAACACATGGTTCTAGTGGATATCGAAGAAACAATACCAAATGTATGAGCAAATTTGTCCCAATTTGCCTGACCCCTTCCATCTTCCTTCACGGCTCCTTCATACTATCAAGTAAATAAATCAACTAAATGTGGTTACTATAATTTCTACATATATGATGTAATTTAATGTAACTTTTAAACTCTAACATAAACATAATATCCTAATAAGAAACAACTTTTATCTATTTTTAAAATAACTTCAAATCTACTTCTACTGGTCACTTATACATGCATATTAGGATATTTGAGCAATCGTACTTTTAATAAAGATAATACATCTTACCACCAGAATGTATTTGGACACTTTATATATCTAGCATTTTCTATTTTAACCAGTTATAAATATTAATTAGAAATATAGATTAAAAAAAGACTGAGGGTCCTATTCGCCAGATTGGATAACCGCAACGTTAATACATAATAAGGGATTTAGTATTCTTTACGCATAGATTTCTATAAAATTATATATAAGTCAAATTCAAAGACATTCAACTTAACATTTTCCGGAATAAAAAAAGGTTTAATAACGATATTAATAAAAGAACCCGGGACCCTCTATAAAAGACATAAAATTATAAAATAATAATAATAATTAAGTTTTCACATTTTATAAGTAATATCCCTCATACTTTTTTGTAGATGTAAAGAAAAACTCATGCTTCATTATTATTTTATTGGTATGAAACTAGTTTGTTATTTATAACCTTTTTTTTCTTAATTAGTCTTTTTTTTTCGAACGGCTTCCTTTTAATTACCTCATTCTTTATGTTAAACTTGAAAAATATGACTCAACTTTTATATTTATTTCAATGGTCAGTTAATTTTAGAAAAATTAAAAATTACAAAAGATTTCACAACAATTAAATGATATTGAAATTTGAATGCCTTTATAACCAGAATTTTTTTTGAATTTCTCACACAGCACCGTCAAAATTTAGTTACTATCATAGGAAATATTTCACTATAAACAAGTTTTTTTATCCGCATAAAGTTAAATCCCTATAAAATCAAACGAAAGCGTCTTATCGAACTGTTAGTGTTGACAAATCGAGTAATTATTTCAAATATTAATTTCTATGTATTTGCCATAAATGTTTAGACAAAAATAATAATAATAATAATAACAAGAACAAACCTGATAAGCAGAAGATGCAGTTCCAAAAACAAAACCATTTGGAAAGCTTTTTCTGCTAATAATCCCATCAGCAAAGCATCCATGAACAAGAAGTACAACCCCAAAAGCCAATAGTACAACCGTTTTCATTCTCGACGACATTTCTGACAACTCCAACTGTATGGTGTGTACGGATTGGATGTATGTATATAATATATATAATGAGTTTGAATAAGAAAGTGGTGGTGGTAGACGGTGGCGCGTGAAGAACCACACGGTGGTTGTAATGGAGATACACCAAATTAGTAGGTGTTTTGTGTGAATTTATACCGATTGGCGGATATGAAGAGGGGGTAGTGGGGATGTTATTTGGAAGTTGGTGCCGGAATATAGGAGGTCATGTTTTCACACATTTTGAAGGTATATAAAATGAAGATGCAATAACAGTGAAATAAATATGGAGTATATTACAATTTTTTTCTTTTAGTTATTATGAAAATAAAATTACAAATCTTGGTTTTGAACTTTGATTGACGGGTGTCATCTGCGTTATGCAGCGAGAGTTATAAAAGTTAAAAGATTTAATTTTGATTATTTATATGTCATTACTAAATATTCGAAAAATGATTACGTGCGAAACACTGATAAAAAATATAATAGAAAAAGATACTACAAAAAAAATTAAATATCTCACAATAGAGAAGAAATATATTAAATGCATAAATTGTGCATTTAGTGTAATTAACGAGCCCTGTTGTAAATTATGCATTTACTGTAATTAATGAGCCATATTGTAAATTGATTTAAAAAAATTCGATATAATAAAACTTAAAAAAAGTTTAGGTGATTACATATAAATTTGACATACCCTTGAAAGCTTAAATATAAAATTTTAAAAAAACAAAATGAGTATGTATCAATTTGAAAAAAAAGAAAGAAAATGTTATGGTTAATTTCCAAAAATCCTTAAAGGCTTAAACTTAAAATTATAAAAAAACAAAGTATGTTTTTATTAATTTGGAGAAAAATAAAATTATTGTGATAACATTAAAAAACCTACACCTTCACTACTCGTAATCTTTTATATTTGTTATATATAATGATGCGGCGGATGTTATCGAGCCTCTTTTCTGACATGTCTTAAACATTGATATATTTAGGTACTATTATTATTGTAACTATGATCATTATACACTTAATTGTTTGAATAAAATAATACTTAAAAATAGTATTAAGTTATAAAAATATAAATAATAAATGTATATGTTTTAATATTAATTTAACATATTATAAATAAGATAATACTTAACTTAAATGTATATTAAATAATATATAAATTGAGAGAAATTTATAATATGGGCAAATTGTGAACTATTGTATATAGTATTTGTATCTTATGTATAAAAGGTTATATTAGATGTCTTAAATTTAAAGTAAAATTATAAGTATGTCATCATCAATTGCTTTATATAATAGTATAGATAATATAAATATAGATTATCATTATCATTATTATTATAAAAGTATTTAGTAATTATATAGTTAAGCATTCAAATAAGATAATATTTATTTATAAATTTAAGTATTATTATTATTGTTGTTGGTGTTAGTGTTGTTGTTGCTGTTATAAAAGTATTTAGTAATTATATAGTTAAGTATTCAAATAAGATAATATTATTAATAAATTTAAATATTAACTTAAAATATTATAAATAATATGATATATAATGTAGTGACTTACATAATCTCACGTTATTAAATAACGTATTAATAATCTGCATTAACTAATATATTAATAATATGCATTAATTTATGTATTTCTTTAAAAAGTTAATTAAATGAGTGGCAAAATATGAATGATTGGATAAAACACTTGTGTTTAATGCTTAAAAAGTTGTATTAGGTGTCTTAATTTTTTTTATAAAATTACACTTATGTCTTAAAGTTTTATTTTATATAGTAGTATAGATAAAGTACATTAAGTGTCATATATTTAAATATTTGTCAAACTTTCTATCATTCTCACTAGCTGATGTTAAGTTTTTAGTAAATGATTTTTTTGTCTTTTATCTTTAAAGGACTAAAAATAAAAATTATATTAAATCTTATTTTATTTACTTACTTTTTTATTCATTTTTTCTCACCACTTTTATATTAAAAACTTATCCTAAATATTGTTAATAATTTTTTTAATATAATTTTATTTATAGATTTTGAATTTATTATAGTTTTTTAATTTGTTCAATTTAGCTATATACTTTTCTAATAAAACCAACAAAATTTAGAGAAATCGTAATACTTTCTTTAACGATAAATAATAATTACATAAACTAAAAATAACGATAACATAAATTACTAAAGTATAATTAATCATAACATAAATTAATACATAAGCATAAACATAACTACTCATTAAACATTTAATCAAATATAAGTAACTCTAATATTATTCATTTATTTATAAAATGTGATCTTGACTTGAACATCGGCAAAAACATCATTCACTATTCCACCTCTACTATAACAACCCACGGAAATCTTACCAATATATTGTCAGCTTTATCCATGATGGGTTGGCCATCCGAAGACTCATGGTTTTGTTTCACCCGACGAGCTGCTCACCCACTCAAAACGCCTTTTGATAATAAGGTTTCCACCCCCTTATAAGGACAGCTTCATTCTCCCCCTCAACCGATATGAGACTTACATCTCCACCCCTAAATGAGGCTCAATGTCCTCGCTGGCACACCGATTACCATATGTAACAACCCACGTTAACAATACCAATATATTGTCCTCTTTTATCCTTGATGGGTTGCCCATCCAAGGACTCACGGGTTTGTTTTTACCCGATGAGTTGCTCCCCTAGGAAAAATGCATTTTGGTATAGAAGATATTCACCCCCTTATAAGAAAGGTTTCGTTCGCCCCCTCAACCAATGTGAAACTTAGATCTACTCTTTGTGATATGTGATTTTTCGGCAAGTTTTGGCAGCCGTGTTGCTTTGATACACCTAACGAATCACCATATTTATTATGCCAATGAGTTTTTTCATATTCGTCTATCACGTTTGAATACTTTAGGAGTAGAATTACAATTCTTTAGATTCACAGCTTGCTTACTCGCATAAATACGTTTAATCTGAACATATGAATAAATTGCAAGTATTTTAAGAAACTTGCAAGTTTCTAACAAAATAGATAAATTGAAATCACATCTAAATACTCTAAGGATAGAAACTTAAATAAGAATTATGGTAAGTGCAGGACCGTTAAAGGGTACTTAAGCTTGCACTTAGTTAACACACTTAGGAGGATCTTAAGATCACTTAACAATTCAAATAGGGAACTGTGAACCTTTACTGAAGATACAAGATAAACACAAGTAAAACAAGAACAAGAGCACAAGATAAAGTTTTCAAGGAAGTTGTATATTGCTTCTCTAGTTCTATTACAAGTGTTGTACAAGTATGTATTGAATACAAGAATCGGAGACTACTTATACTACATCCTACAACCGTCAATATGCAAAAAGACAGTTGGAAGTGACTAATCTAGACAACAAGATCAGCGTAAAGTCAAAAGACAGATTTCCTTTTGACTAGTGACTATGACATGCCATAGCTCACTGACTTTCCTATTACAAAAAGCCAAGAAAGAACAAAAACAGAAACTTGCAGGCGAAGACCTTATCAACTTTATCATAAAGTATGGAAGTTTCACCAACCAGTGATAGCAGTTGAACTATCAGAGCATGCAGCGGAAAGTAGGTTGCTTTATGATAAAGTTGATGGAAAATGTATCTTTTCTCTCTCTTCAGAAGAAAATCAGTCTTGTCTTTAAACAACTTCGGAAGACTTTGTCTTGAGAGCTTCGAAAGACTTCATCTTTTACCTTCGGAAGAGTTGAGTCTTTGGCTTCGGAAGAATTTACACTTAGAATATTTCCAAGTTCAGTGTAAAGCTTCCGCAACAGTTTCTTCTGAACTTTGGCTTCGGAAGATTTTACACTTAGCATTTTTCTTGAGTGTGTAAAACTTCCGAAGCTAGTTCACCTTTGTTTCGAAGTGCATGTTGGAAGACTTGGTTGTTTTGGTATCCTTTGGTTGCATTAGCCTCTTAACTTCAGAGGTTCCTACAAACTCCCCCTAGGCTGATGCTACCAAAACAGAGAGGTTTTCAGACTGGGATAGTCCACATGAGGATCTTCAGAATTCCTTTCTCCATCAGCAGATCTGGATTTTTCAGACTCTGAAGTACTTCTCATGTCATAGAGATCATGCAAAGGGAGTTCAAGCATGTCACTTGTGAAGTAGACATGTTGTTCTCCTTGATCTCTAGTGACATACCATATGTCTGGATCTTCAGCAAATGTCCAGAACAGAATTTGTCTTCCAACAGAGAGAGGCTCTACTATGATAGAAGTTGGTTGAGAGTCCTCTTCATGCACTTTCTCAGGATGTTCTGGCTCACCCTGAGGTTAGGAGAAGGATGCCTTTCTTCTTTTCTTCTTTGAAGATGATCTTCTTCCGACCATCCTTTTTCTCCTCCCTGATGATTTTAACTAAGAGGGTTGGTCTTCAGTACCAAGTTCTTCAGTGGAATCCCTCTCAGTTGGGATCTCCCCTCTCCCAGTTTTAGAAGGAGAGGGAGGAGAACCCCGCTGTGGGTTAGAAGATGAAGTTGGCTGTTATGCAGCTTCAGGTGCAGGTGGTGTTGTCTCTGTAGGTTCCACCTTTACCTCAACTTCAGGTTGAGCTTAACTTGATAATGAATGAAGGTCCACAAGCTCTCCCCTTTTAATCTTCTGCTTGATCACCCTTATATGCTCATCCATTATGGATAGAGACATGGACCAAGCCTCCTTCTGGAGAACCCATACAGCTTCAAGAAGCTCATCATCCTCTGCCTATCTGCAAACTTATTCTGACTTTTCTGGATGATGGCTCTTGATTTACAGCTTCTTCCCTTTGCCTCTTCTTTGCAGCTTGCCTTTCTTTCTTGGCTTGCTCTTCCAGCTACTTATTGTATTCAAATATATATAATCATAAGGTAAGGGAAGGAGAGCAGGTGTTTGATAGAGACCTGTGGCACTCAGGTAGTTGATCATTTTAATCTTTCTTCTTCATCAACTACCTGAGGTTGTTCAGCAGCCACAGTCTCTGACTCTGGACTTTCTTGAACTGGGGAGATGACAGGAATGTTCTTGTAAAGCCTTTTTCTCCTCATTTCTTCCTTGTGGTTTGAGGGTCAAGGCTGCATCCTCTGCTTCCTTCCTCCCCTTTGACAATTCAATGTCAGCCAGTTCATTTAACTCCTCTAAGGGGAGAGAGATGAGTTCATCTATGTTGTAGTTCCTGGTCCCCAGATAGTTGAGCCTGGCTGCCCTTAATTCATCTTTGAGTGTTTGGTATAGGGGCAGCCAGAATTACAGCTTGCATGAATCCTAGGGAACCACTTGAACTCTCTCCCCTCTTCCTCTTCCTCTCTCTCTTTTCTTCTTCAATCTCTTCAGGAGTCATCTTCCTTTTGCCTTTATCAATTGCAGATCTTGATGACTCAGTCTGAGGAGAGCTTTGGCCTCATTGCTTGATTCATCAGTCAAGCTCTGGCCAGAGAGAGGTTGTGAAGCACCATTACCAGCTGGTGCCTCACTGAGGGTATGGGGTGCTGGGGGAGATCTTGTCTCAAGGTTCACAGTCTCAGCCTCTGGGCCTTCAGTCAAGGCTTTCCCTTCGAAGCTATCTTGGGGTCTACCTCAACATCTAGTTGACTAAAGGCTTCAACTGCTAGCCTCTGTCTATATGATGCGTTCTTTTTTGAATTCTGCCAGCACCCAGTCTTGAATTGATTGGCTAATCTGACAGCTTGTCTGTTATTGCTTGGGTTGACAAGTGCCAAATCTACCAAGTTTATACTCTCATAGAAACTCAGGGTGGAGATGTTGAGAATTTCTTGTTGACCCTGAGCTCTAGAGATCACAAGAGCTTTCCTATCACTGTCATACCCCCCAACCCCAGATTGGGTTCTCAGATGGGGCAGACATTGCTCTTGGTACTCCCTCCTCAAATAGTTTTTTGAATGAGCAGTTCCAGATCACTGTCTAGAGGAGGTTGCTGAGCATGGACAACTGCAAGATAGGATGGTGAGTCCCGTATGTCCATACTTGAGGAAGAACTCCTAGGTTCTGTGGCTGTTAGAAGTTCCTCCCCCTTTTTGGTAGCATCACTCTCATGCATAGGTGAGCTAGGGAAGTGATCCATAACATCCACAGGTTCTTGTGGACCTGGATGAGTTTGTCTTATGGGTCTCTCAGCTAACTGGCCCTTGAGATCGGTGATCTCAAGTTGCTGGTCATGGACCCTCCTTTGCAAGATAGTCACCTGTGATTCAAGGTGAGCTATCTGTGAAACCAGTTGGGTGCAGATGTCTTCGAGTTGGTGCACCCTGAGTTTCAGACTCCCCTCATCTTCAGTTGAAGAATCATTGGGATGAAGGAGGTGAACCGAGGTCTCCGCTCCTTCACCACCAGCATGGGGTTCTTGGCTGCTGGATTTCCCCTGCCCAATGACAGTGTCAAGAGGCTGGGTTGCCGTGGTTGAGGTCTAAAGATGTAATCACTGGCAACAGTGAGAGCCTCTTCCCATGGTCTCCTGGACAATCACAGGAAGATCCACCTCAGTTTGGGGTGTCTGATGTGGGCTAGACAGGGTGAAGCAGGAGTACTCATCTCCCCTTGAGTGTGGGTAGAGAGGGGAGAGTCATGATACTCACTGAAACCCAATCTTCATCAGAGTAGAAGTCAAGGCTGGGTATGGGGCGGTTGAGATCAAGAGGCTGGGGATGGTAGCTTTCCCCTGAAGGTTGATCACTAGAGTGTTGAGACTCAGAGTGATGGCTTAAGGCTGTTTGTGGAGTTGTGAGCTCATCAGGCTGAGCATGAGGAACCTCAGCACTGATTGTTTGAAAGATGGGAGTGGTCTGCTCCTCAGGGAAGTGGGAGCTCGAGATTCCACTTCCTCCTGTATGGGTTGTGATATGGGGGCCTGCACATGCTCAGTAGCAAGTGCAGGGGTTCGCTTGGATTTTCTTTGGTAGGTGATTTTGATGGTAGGTTGTTTTGAGGTGGGTGAGAAGTAGAGGGTGTTGGTTCATCACTAGCTGGGGCTGCTAGGATGTCACCCTGAGCAATGAGCTCAAACATTTCGGGACAAGGGCTGTTTCTACCCCTGAGAACCAACAGTTGGCTTTTTCAATATCTTGAAAATGCCGGGCCTCATATGTGCAAGTTTAAGAACATTACCTGTTCCCCTCAACTGTGGTCCCAATTCACAGTTGAGAATGTGTTGAACATACCGGGGAACATGTAATATTCTAAGGAATCCAAATTCGCTAGTAAATTTGTAAATACAAACTGAGAGTACCTGAATTTACCCCTTGAACCATCCCATGGACAATGAAGGAGAGGTCTTCTGGAATCTGGTCCCATCCTCCATGTTTGTTGGATAAGCTATGTATGACGACATGGAGGAGGTATTTCCATTGGAATGAGACCTTCCCCTTCCTGAAGGTCTTGACTGAAAAGTCACCTTCATATCCCATCTGCTCAAAGGATTGGTTGACAGCAGCTTTTGGGAAAGACAGTTCACCTGCTTCATCATCCAGCTGCAGATGGGTGTTGATAATGGCTGGAGTGATGAAAACGTCCTCCCCTGCACTGTGGCAGACAGTGCCTTCTCCCCGTCCATGGTGACCTCTTGACAGGTCCGCCAGAACTCAAGCAACTGATCCTCATAGAGAGGAGGATCGATTGTAAGGGAGGTGAAGTAGTGAGACAAAGAAAGATACCTACACACGTCTGAGAAGCTTGGATCCTTCTCAGAGTTTAACAGAGCAACTTGATTGTGTTGCCTGTGTAGGTGCATGGTGAAATCAGGGTCGTTACGACGATCAAGATTGGCCATTTGAAGAAGCTTTGTAGTGAAGAAAGAAGAGAAGAAATTTGGGGGTAATTTTAGGTTAAGAAACAATGAGAGAAGTGAGATGAAATAGAACCGTTTGGAAAGATATACTCTGGATTTGAGACAAAGTTATGACAAAAAGATAAACTTTGAAATCCGCAAGTGGGTCCTACTTCTGAAAAAGGCGCCACAAAAGTTAGTTTTCTTGGAAGTAGAAAAAGCTTCCGAAGGCAATTTTGGTTTCGGAAGCTTTGCAATCAAAGCTTCCGAAGCAATTTTGCTTCGGAAGATATTTCAAAGAGTTTTGAAAATTTTGGCTTCGGAAGAAATAAATGAGTCTTCCGAGACTAAATTGCTTTCGGAAGAAATTTTCCTAAAATGCATTTAAGTACTTATACAAAATTTAAGCTTCGGAAGATACTTCAAGAATTTCTTCCGAAGGTAAATCTCAGATAAGCTGTTTAAACGATTTAGACATAAATTTCTTTCGAAGGCAACTTTTGCTTCTTCCGAAGGTAAATTTTCATCATTCTAAGAGATATCATTTTAAAAGTTCGTTTTTCTTCCAAAGAGAACTGGGCTTATGAAGTGATCTAATAGACAACCTAGGACACACAGTTTTAAAAAATAATATTGATTAAGTTATTAAGAAAATCTATTCAAAGTTAATCATCCCAATAGCTGATACAAGATATTTAAATCTTTGTTCATCAAAAGCTTTTGTGAACAGATCAGCATATTGTTCATTTGTGTTAACTTTGATTAGTTTTATCAACCCCTTTTCAAAATTATCCCTAATCAGATGATACCTGATGTTGATGTGTTTGGTCCTTGAGTGCTGCACAGGATTCTCTGTAATAGAGATGGCACTGTTGTTGTCTATGTGGATGGAGTCTCTTTGAAATTGAACCCATAGTCTAGCATCTGATTCTGAATCCAAAGCACTTGAGCACACAGCAGCTGGCAGCAATAATATTCAGCTTCAGCAGTTGATGCAGACACACAGGATTGCTTCTTGCATTGCCAAGAGACTATCCTTCCACCCAGGAACTGACACCCCCCAGATGTGGACTTTGCAGTCATGTTGCAGCCACCATAATCACTATCTGTATAAGCATACAGATTGAAGTCTGAATTCTTTGGATACAAAGGCCTAGATTTGGAGCACCTTTGAGATATCTAAGGATCCTTTTGACAGTGATTAGGTGTGACATCTTGGGGTTGGCTTGATATCTTGCACATATGCATGTGGCAAACATGATATCAGGCCTGCTAGCAGTAAGATACATAAGTGACCCAATCATAGCCCTGTAGAGATGTTCATCAACACACTCCCCCTCAAGATCAGGACCAAGGGAGTGGTTTCTGGCTATGGGTGTCTTTGCAACCTTACAGTCAGTCATCTTGAATCTTGTAAGTATGTCCTGTACATACTTTGACTGACTGATGAAGATGCCATCTTCAACCTGCTTCACTTGAATTCCTAGAAAGAAATTGAGTTCCCCCATGGCACTCATTTCAAATCTATTCTTCATCAGCATCTCAAAGTCTTTGCAGAGCTTTGGATTAGTTGAACCAAAGATGATGTCATCTACATATATCTGAACTAGCAATGTGTCATTTCCTGTTTCTTTGATGAAGAGAGTCCATCAATAGTACCTCTTTTGTATCCATGTTGACAGAGGTATGTTGATAGTGTCTCATACCACTTTCTTGGAGCTTGATGCAGTCCATAAAGGGCTTTATCAAGCTTGCAGACATAATCAGGATGATCTGGGTCTGCAAAGCCAGGTGGTTGTTTAATATAAACTTCTTCATCATCATCCACCCCATAGAGAAAGGCACACTTCACATCAAGCTGGTAGACCTTGAAATCCTTGGATGCAGCATAAGCCAGAAATATTCTTACAGCTTCAAGTCTTGCAACTGGAGCAAAGACATCAGTGTAATCAATCCCTTCTTCTTGAGTGTATCCTTGGACAACCAGTCTAGCCTTGTTCTTGATGATGATCCCTCTATCATCTTTCTTGTTCCTGAATACCCATTTGGTTCCTATGACACTCTTCCCTTGAGGAAGAGGACATAAGTTCCAAACCTTCTGTCTTCTGATTTGAAGCAGCTCATCTTGCATAGCTTCAATCCAGCTTCCATCCTTCAAAGCCTCATCAACCTTCTTCGGCTCTATCTGGGATAAGAAACAAGAATGTAGACAAACATGGCTGTCATGAGCTTGTCCTCTTGTTCTTACCCCTGAGTCAACATTTCCAATGATGTTTGTGGTGGGATGTGACTTGTGGATCCGAAGTTGAGGGATCACAGCAAGTTGGTTAGACAGATCTAAATTTGAGAAATTCTGATCTGGCAAAGGTGTCTCCCACCACAGCACACTTATCAAGAGAGACTTGATCCAATGAGTGTGTGACATCATTCATGTTGTCTTCAATGGAGTGGTTATCAGCATCAAGAAATTCTTGATCACTGTCACCACCTCCAGTTCCTCCTCCTGCATTTGAAGTTCCTTCTCCTGAATTCTGAGCCTCTGAGCTGGAATTTGAAGGCAATTCATTTGAATCAGCAGTATTTGTCATGCTAGTGCTGATGGGAGCTTCAATTGCAGGGTTAGTCACCACTGGAGCTGAAGTAGTCTTCTTGTTTGGTCTTCTCAGCTCAAATCTTGGATCAGGATCTTCTGTTGACCTGTTATCTGTAGATCCTGAATAGTTTGTAACTAAGTCAAACACCAATCCCAGACCAGAACCTTTTACACAGGGTGTGTGTTCATTGAAAGTCACATTGGCTGACTCCTCAATGATTCTAGTTCTGAGATTGTATACTCTATAAGCCTTAGCTTGAGAAGAGTACCCAACAAAGTGTCCATCATCTGATTTCTCAGCAAACTTGGCTATTTGATCTTTGGTATTCAAGATGGTGCAAGGACATCCAAATGTTCTGAGAAAACCAATGAATGGTCTCTTTTGTGCCACAGTTCATAAGGAGTCTTACCATGTGTCTTAACTACCAAAACTCTATTTTGCACATAGCAGGCTGTGTTGACAGCCTCTGCCCAGAAGGTGATGGGCAGTTTAGAGTCAGACAACATGGTTCTTGCAGCTTCAATAAGTGTCCTGTTTCTCCTCTCAGCAACACCATTTTGCTGAGGAGTCCTGGGAGCACTGTATTGTCTTGAAATACCCTTTTCATCACAAAATGTATCAAGGATTTGGTTTTTGAATTCGGTTCCTTGATCACATCTTATGATTTTGACCTTGTGATCAGATTGATTCTCAATTTTCAGAATGAAATTCTTTAAGATTTCAGGAGTTTCATCCTTAGTTCTAAGGAAAAACACCCAAGTGAATCTTGTGAAATCATCTGTGATCACCAAACAGTATGAGGTCCTTCCTAAACTCATTACACTGGTGGGGCCAAACAGATCCATATGTAACAAGTGTAGGGGAGTAGTGATAGAGTTCATTTCCTTTGGCTTGTGAGACACTTTGTGTTGCTTCCCCTTCAGGCATGCAACACAGTGGTCATCACTTGTAAACTCTTTCTTTGGCATTCCAGTTACCAAATCATTCTTAATCAGTTTATTCATGTTCTTAAAGTTTACATGGCACATTCTTTTATGCCAAAGGAAAGACTCATCACTATTTGCTTTAGATAGAAAGCAAGAAATCTCTCCAGAGGGAGATGTTTCCTGCAAGTCCATCTTGTACATGTTCCCTTTCCTGGGCTCTGAGCAGAATATGCTCTTGAGGAATGTCAACCCCGGCTTGAGAACAATGCACTCATGCTCAGTAAAGAGCATGTGATGTTTTTGGTCACAAAATAGGACACACTCAAAAGATTGTATCCAAGCTCCTTGACAAAATTTACCTTCTCAATGCTGAGCTTACCATTTGAGACCATTGCCCCTACCAGTGATGTAACCTCCTGCATCTCCTCCAAAAGCAACTGGTCCTCCATCAATTCTTTCAAAGTTTTGAAGTAGGGACTCATTGCCTGTCATGTGCCTGGAGCAGCCACTATCAATGATCCACACATTTCTGTTTGCCTTTGGCTGTCCCTGCACAAAAGAGATGATTTAGTTACATTTGGAAACCCAAGCCTCATTGGTCTTGGGCTTATAAATTCAGATGAAGGCAATGAAACAGTAATGATCCTATGTTCAGGCTTTGAGGATCATTTGCTGTTGCTGAAGAGGAGCTTTCAGTCTCAAGGTCTTCCTTCATCTTCCACACCACCTTTGGAAGATTGGGCTTGACCTTCATACTTCGGAAGCTTTTGTAGCTTCGGAAGCTTTGAGACAGATCCTTCGGAAGATCTTGCTTTCACTGCAGCAAGCTTCAGTGCTTCGGAAGCATTCCTTTCTTTCGAGACCAACTTTTCTTCCGAAGGCATTTCCTACTTGCCTTCTTCTTCATTTTGGAGCTCCGAAGGAAACAGATTTTCCTTCCAAGCTGTTTGTTCTTCTTCTTCTCAGAAGTTTTCTTCTTGATCATGTGGATAGTACTCTTGGATTGTATTGACAATCCTTAGCCATATGAAAGTACTACCACACATAACAATCCAAATCTTTCCTTCTGAGAGTCTTCTTTCCCAAAGAAGACTGAGCTTGAACACTTTTTCTTTTCTTTCTCCACCTTTTCAGATGATGCAGCAGGCTTCTTAGGGTGAAGCTTGCTCTTTGAAATGGATGGTTCAGGCTGTGTAGCAGTGACACACAGCTGATCATCTTTCTTGTTGTTGCTGGAGTGAGTTGAAGCTGAAGTAGAACTCTTGGTACTAGAATTCTTGACAGGATCTTCAGCTTTCATCACCTTGAACCCTGCAGAGATAAATACTTGTTTCTGTTGGGATCAAAGGTGGTCTTGATCTCTTGAGCTTTCTGGATCTTCTCTTTGCTCTTCTGATCAAGTTCTTTCTCTTGGTTTTGCTCAAACCAGCTTCTTTTTCCTCCTTAGGAGCATGGTGACCCTTTTTGGATTGACTCTCTTCACTCATCTCAGAGTCATCCCTCACCTTCTCCTCTTCATCCTCTTTATCACTGGGGTCTATGGATGGCAGCTCATCTTGACCAGTTCCACACCTAGGAGATCTGACTGATAGTAGAGTGTGTGGAGGAGCTATCTCACTAGATCCCAGTCCCTGCTTATTCTGATAACACACTTTTGCATGCAGAGATGAGGATATCATGTTCTTGAAGGTCTCTTCTTCAAGAACACAATTTTTCTGCCCTGGCTTTGCTGATCACAAGCTCAGCCTGGCATTCAGTCAACTTGGTAATGAGATCCTTAATTTGAGTCCTGTAGTTTGTCTGCTCATGTTTAAGAGTTGAAACTTTTTCTCTAGATCTTCTATCTTAAGTTTATAGTCATTTTCAGCTCTTTTAAAATCAGCTTTTAAAATATTTAAAGACTCAATATCAGATCTCATTTCCAAGTTGTAGGACCTGTATCTATTTACTTTAGCAATACATTCAGGAGAGCAAAGATGTTCAAGTACCTTGGCTTCATCATGATCAGCCATGAGTGCTTGGTTTGAGATGCATCTTCAGCTTGAAAGCTCCAGTCAAAGCCTCCTTCTTCAACAGCAACTGCAGCTTGCTGTCTTGGCTTCTCATTCTGGTTCCCTCCTTCAGTGTAGTTGGCCTGGATGAAGCTTGGCCACCATTTGACTTAGGTGCCTTGCATTCTCTAGCAAAGTGTCCTATCCTTTACAGTTGTAACACTTGACTTTGCTCTTGTCCAGCCCAAACTTCCACTGGCAGCATTGCTAGGAAACCTTCTCA